>JAQISU010000090.1:1115000-1225000 GCA_029339505.1 Unio delphinus
TTCTTCGTTATCCATCTTTTCCAAACGTGATCGGCCGTCAGTTAATTTTCTCACAATATATATGTCAGCATTAGGATCAACATTATAATTCCTCTTCAAGTTTAAGATCAGCTCCTGTGACTTGCGTTTGAGGCGAATGTACAACTGGTCTGGTAGGTCGGATTCACTGCTGAAATCGTGTGATTACATCTTTTAACCAGACTGTTTTTGAGTCTGTGATTGCTAGTAAAATAAATCTAATATAAGGGTTTGAAATGAATGAACAAACTACAGTCAGCGAGGACCTATCCGTCTATATTCAAGTATCCATAATAATACTATATGAAACTAAATGAATATATAATTCAAATAATCTAAGCTTGCACAATAAAGATCATATCATGATTTGTTCGTAATATTTCAATATATGTTTATTATTCTGATAGATTCTTTCATGTTTGGATTTGGAAACGATATTTGACACTATTTTATCTCTTTCTTTAATATATATTTGTAACCAAAGTTTCATATAAATAATGAATGCTACCATGGTATAGGAAGGGAAAATAATAAAAAGTGGAAGGAATACACATTCATAGAACAGATGAAGGCGACTATTTTGAACTCTGTACAAAAGACACCAAGATGCACTTAAGATTATCTTGTACTTATTAATTTTAGTAATTATCCGACTGATTCGTATCATTTGAAAAACAAATTAGTGTAGCGACCAGTTAGATAAGCTACATCTTCTGCTTATAAAACATCGGAATTATGTGTCGTAAAAACATGAATGAATGTTAAATTAAAGTGAACCGGCCACGAAGGGTCATTATTCACTGTTTTAACTTTCAAAAGAAAGTTATTTAATTATTCCCATGGGGTAAGGAATGGTGCCACATCCCAATGCTGAATTGAAACCAAGACTAATCGAAAGCGTCGAAAGTTCTATCCACTTCCGTTTTGGTATTATGGGATTGTGGACTACTAGCAAGAACGTTAATACCATAATATAATAGTTTGACAAATAAATTGCAAAAAAAAAAAAAAACAGAATTAAAACGCAAAACTATACTAATGGTCAGATGTCATAGACGATTTACTTAGAACGTAAGTTTGCACAAACCTTTCATACTTGTATGGTATATCGGAAGTAATATTAGTTTTAAAAGACTTCAGAATAGCGTACGTCTTATTTGCTTCCAAGATTTTTTAAATTTCTATAATGTGATGCCTGTATAAACAACCAACTTATAATACCAGTATTGCTGCTGATATTATGCACAAATAAGTGCCATTGAAGATTATTATTATTCATTTATTAACCGTCAATAGCAAGCATACGTGTCTAAGTATATAATGGCATGTGACAGAGATAGTGTTTTCAATAAAGACATCATGTTTACCCTTTTCATGTTTTAATATAATATATATATATATATATATATATATATATATATATACAGACAGAGACGTATTCGGAGAGACGCAGGCAGAGCGAAACATATATATATATATATATATATATATATATATATACATATATATATATATATATATATATATATATATATATTATATATATATATATATACATATATATATATATTATATATATATATATATATATATATATATATATATATATATATATATATATACACATATATATATATATATATATATATATATATATATATATATATTTACTTTTTACTTACCCTTTGGACAATATGCAGAATAAAAAGAAAGCAAAAATGATATATTGATTTTCATTGTCAACTCAGACACATACTGGCATCAATGTAAGTACTGTTTGACCAATTAAATATAGTGGATTTTATATATTCGTCTCGTTGGACTAAATGATGTAATTGTGGGCTACATTATTCCAGCCACTTATTCAGCTTTGTTTGCTCACAATATGTGTGAAATCTTTTAAATCATATTGAGTAACGCCGTGAGACGTAGTGAAAATAGCTTCAGGCTTTTTCAAATCTAAGGTGGTAGTGTTTATTGCTTTATGTGAAATGGTATCGGGTGACAATTATTAAAGATGATAATGAGGCATAAAAGGTATAATAAATCTAATATAGATATTGTAATATAAGAAATATTGTCGAATACAAATACTTATGTACACTTATGAACCTGAAATAGAAGAATAAATTATATTATAGTTACGTAGAAACAGTTATTTTCAAAGCGATAAGGAGATCAGAAGAAAATATGTTTATCATTCTGTTCTTGAATTATCAATATATCTACATATTAACCGTCCAATTATCTTACCAAAACCAGAAACACAGACCTATACGTTTATCTGTTAAAGTTGAAGCTGTATATGTTGATGGGTCTCAGAATAAAGACGTAATTGTTATTGCAAATTGCAATCTATATAATTGCTTGTTTGAACCACAACATTTTGTGGAAATGAAAGAAGCTGACTTCATAGACAACTGAAACATAGGAATAGAAAATATGTTTTATTGGCATCAAACACCTATAAGTAGTATGTAATTCAAATATGCAAAAACCTGTAAGCAGAAGATATTCTGCATCGTTTTAATCCAGTACAAGAGATTAGTTGATAAGTTAATCCTTGCCATCGAGCAACAGTGCATGCCAACAGGGAAATGTATTGTTTCAACTTGGGCAAGAGCATTTGGATAGTTGAGATACTACTTTGAACTTGCTTAATATCGCTGGTAAAGGTGATGTGTGCCAAGGAAGAGTCAGAACGAGATGCCAAATACCACCTAGGCCTCTTAAGCATCTTGAGAAAAAAAATCAATATAAAAAGAGAAACAGTATTTGCTCGAATATTGTATTCTTTTCATTACTAACTAAAAAAAGAAACCAAGTACTGACCTATATGTCGCGAACTCTATATAGTGTTGAATGCAAGAACGAACAGTCCTGTGTAGACTTTTACCTCCTTATCACATATCGTATATATATATATATATATATATATAATATATATATATATATATATATATATATATATATATATATATATATATATATATATATAATCCACGGCGTCAGTTGCAACCTACTAGTTATTTAATCGTCTCACATAAGTTGCTAAACGTCCAATCGAAAGAGGGTGTTATAGGCCAAACCATACATTCATTTATGTTTAGTTTACTTTATTTTCGTTTCTATAGCTTGCTTTGCATTTATCCTGATTTTTGTTCAACTTAGATTTCGCTAGGTACTTAAGGTTATGTATAAGATAATAAAACAAGTGGTAAATAACCCAATAGCATGCAAACTATTATTTTTACTGTTTTGTGTTATTCATCTAAGATTTAGTTACTAACTGAAGTTACCATTGAATAATATTTTTGTTACTGATTCACCAAAGGAAAATGAAATATCATTTCATGTTTGCAAACCTACAGTTGTGTTCAGTTCAGTTAAAGAGGGCAATACTATATATATATATATATATATATATATATATATAGATATATATATATATATATATATATATATATATATATATATATATATATATATATATAGATAGATAGATAGATAGATAGATAGATAGATAGATAGATAGATAGATAGATAGAAAGAGAGAGAGAGAGAGAGAGAGAGAGAGAGAGAGAGAGAGAGACAGAGAGAGAGAGAGAGAGAGAGAGAGAGAGAGAGAGAGAGAGAGAGAAAGAGAGAGACGGACAGACAGAGGCTGAAGTACAGACACTGATGCAGAGAGAATTAGAAATCTACACTAGTCTTAACTGAGACAGCTTTTTAATATTAGGCAGAAAAAATATTTAATAAAAATTACTATCATACAATTTATATAATGTGTTGTATTCGTAATGAATTCATTTGTTATATTAAATGTTTTAAAATAACATTTTGATCAGTCTGATAAGACTTAAATATCGAAACTAAATCATCATGATAAAAAATTCTTTTCTACCAATTTTTGAACCAAATATTCCTATTAAATGTTTTGTAACGGATGCTTTCGCTTCAGAAATATCATATTTATGGCAAGGTTAATTATTTCATCTTGTTGAAACTGTCTAATTGTTCCTGGGTAGGATTTGAAAAAATTATTTTCTTGTTTGATGACAGTTAAGAAAAACGTTTGTCGATCTCACTTGAGAAAATGTACAAGAACTAGGGAAATTAAATTTTAAAAAATACATAATTTTCTCAAAACGTTGAGCCAAACGTCATTTATCATGGACGAATCGCTATTATATGTTACGTCTTAAGGCTCGAACAAACAGTAAAACGGAAAAAGTGAAAACAAGTCTTTTTAAAAATTTAACAAACTATTTATATCCCTTCAAAATATTGTAAAAGTGGAATCAGACTTTATAGTTAACAATAATCCAAGAATTATCCACGAATTAATTATAAACGTTGATGTAATTAAATGTTTATATATATATATATTCAAGTTTAAATCATGTTGAAAATCAAAAATGGAAAATGAAAACGTATGCAAACATTTGATTGGTGTTTATTCCTGGTAGAAATACAATATTTATTACTCCGGTGTTGGATGTCCGAATAAAAGTTTGATAACCTGTCTTTGTTCAAGAATTATGTGTAATTACATACATTATTGCCAGATGTACTAATTAATGATTTAAAAATCTAAATGAACTGAAGATATATTAACAAGGATTCAAATGCTTACTACAACAAACAAAAATGATTACACGTCATTTGTAAAAGCTCAAAACTAACTATATTTCACTAAAGCAAAGATCTTATCACATTATGGTGTGCAGTTTTAAAACAAATCCCTAAGTTCCAAAATCATGAATGGGACACATGAGTTTGTATATCACATATTCCTAACATGACCCTGCAGAGAACAACTCATTTTGTATTGATGTTCAGCAGCACAGGGCCTCAACAACAACATTAATGTCAAGTGACTGATGACGATGATGAACTGAATGCGTTTTAATTTGTGCAATTGTACCAATTAGTGTGCTATACAAAACTTTCAGCATATATTCTAATCCAGTGTTTTACTCTTATCACTATGTGCAGATGGTTAAACCATATTCTCATAGAAATTGTTATACGATTCAATCAAATAAATTAAAAAAGTTAACACCTAATCGATGGCCCTTTATAAAGAGTGATTTCACCAAGTATGTGTCTTGACAATAATTAATATTTATTGATTTCAGTCCTAATATAATTCATTTATAAAACAATGACAACCTACTGAATAATTTCATGACCATCTTATCCTGGCCACGTGTCTGTAATCATCTTTGTTCCACATCAATCCTTGCCACGTGTAACCAAATGGTGCTCCTACACTGTTTTACAAAATTGACCTAATCCAATAGGTTATTCAATTTATCTAGGAAATCGAATCAGAATAGACAATGGCAAGTGACCTATTGCTTTTGTCCACTTGAATTGTTTTATTAAATTGGTGTTACAGGTATAGACCATTCTTAGAATATATTCATGTATTCATATGACCCTGGGTCAACACATCCAAAACGAGGCTAAGATAGGCACCGGCTTCGTTGTACCTCGCAACCATGGCTGCTACAGTGATACCGGCAACGGAAAAATAGTGACATTTATTGTTGTGTTTCTTTGTGCAATGGGAATGCTAGAATTCACTTAGATTTAGGCTTCCACCATATACCATCAGTGAAAAAGATGGAGCTTCGTACAAAATGGATCGACGCAATACGTCGTGATGAAGGGCCGAATGTTAAGGAAAGAAACTGGACGAGTGTTGGTTTGTTTGTATTTACTTATAACTGAATGATGTAAGAAATAGAAATCCAAACGAAAAATAGATTATGTCCATTAAGCAAATGAATGTATGTGTGTGTGTTTTATAAAAATAAGTTTCTAAAAATGTTACCCCTAGCCCCATTCCAACGGGGACATCGAAAACTGGGCGTACGTCCACGCAGCACATTTATATAAGAAATGATGAATTCACGTATGAGTAGTACGTACAAAACAAGTGGACTTCATTACCTCGTTAATGATTTTAAAAGAAAGTATGATATATCACTGATATGTAATTAAACCATAACGTTGTAACTTTTGTTTTACACATTTATTTCATAGTGTGTATGAGAGAGAGAGAGAGAGAGAGAGAGATAGAGATAGAGAGAGAAAAGTGATAGAGAGAGATAGAGAAAAGAGATAGAGAGAGAGAGCGAGAGAAGAGAGAGAGAGAGAGAGAGAGAGAGAGAGAGAGAGAGAGAGAGAGAGAGAGAGAGAGAGAGAGAGAGAGAGAGAGAGAGAGGGAGAGCATACAATCAGTGAAAAGCAGCCTCTGTTAAAATTCTGGTATAATTTTAAATTATATAGTGAAGCTGGTAACTTTGCTAGTTATATTTTTTTTGCCTCCATTATATTTACAAATGTTGATGAAAATATACACTATTATTGTATCTTATTCAGTTCCTGTGAATTGCATATAGCATCCAAAAGTAAAATTACAAATCTGGATAATAGAATGAGGAAAGCAACAACAGAATTGGAATAGAAGGAAAGACACTGCAGAATTTGAATAACAAACTAAACATGGAGAAATTTTGATTTAACAGATTTATAGATGATGATGAAATGATTTTGACACTTGTTTTCCTATATATTAGATTTTTATAACCTTCCTCAATAGCATCAAAACTTCTGCCATTATAATGAAGAGCTTATATTACAGCATGAGGAATAACATCATCATCAGGGGACAGAAAAATGCAATGGACCCAGTGGATGAACATTTCATGTTTTTGTGTAGATTGAGATGTGGATTTCTGATTGAAGATATGTATGTTCGATTTAATATTCACAGGTTATCTGTAAGTTGGAAAAAAATCATGTAGACAAATTATTTGTATTTTGTACTGGGCAGTATAAATATTTGGCCATGTCATGACCAGGTTCAAGCAAATATGCCTCTTTGAGTTTCAACTGTCCTAACCAAGAACCAAAATTATTATTGACTGCACATAACCTTTTACAGAAAAACCCTCATTTTTAGTGCTTGCATCAAAACCTACAAAACTCACAACACCTGGGAACGTTTGGTAGGGATAGCCGTACATTGTGCAATCACATTTGTGTCTTCCTTGTACTCGGGATGCATGGGTGATGTGGAGATCACAAACCTGTTAGGGCTTAAAGATTTGTTAGAACCAGGGGACCAAACAATGACAGATAAAGGTTTTATTTTATACAGTGTTCGAATTTACTGGTGTTTTCATTGCAACACCACACTTTCTGTGTAGTGATGTATTCTTTCACTCTCTTAATGTATCTTTCCACATTTATCCTCAGGCTAGTAATGTTTTGATTGTCCTCAACCTGGGAAGCTGTGAACTGTCCAAGTTATTACAGTCTGTGGTGCCTTGACAATTTCTGGGTCAGTAATTAAATTGTGGACAGTAGAAAATGTACTGAATTTGTTTAAATGACCACTAATAAAAACCTGTGATTGAAAACAAAGATACTGAGACATTATGAAAGTACCACATATAGTTCATTTTATTGACATTTCTAAAGTTTTTTTTTAAAACCTTAAAATCATGCCACATTTCAATGGCATCTTGTCATGCAAATACCTTTTAAATGTGTGAATCTAGTTATATTCGATTAACATTTCAGGATTGTACAATTTTAAAAAAAAACCTTTAGTAAAATCGATCCATATTTCATTGATATATTGATTTTCATGCAAGTACCTTTGGTAAGGTGTGTGCGTGTCGATTATACACACACACACACACACACACACACACACACACACACTTTATATTAGGGTGTCCCAAAAAAATTTTTTTTTGAAAATGTTGGTGCATACCCCTCTAAAAGTTTCCTTTGGGTTACAAAATAACACCCAAAAAAAATGAGACTTTTAAAATAATGTTTAGGGGTCCCCCATGGCCCATGAAATTTTGGCAAATCGGTGTAAATAGCGTTCAACAGGTCATAGTTCTAAAAGTTTCTGTGAATCAACCACTGTTCCCATGATATATTGTTTGGTACCATTAGAAAGATCTTGATTAGTAGATTCTAGCAATGTCTACACCTTTATGTTTATGCTAATGTGGTTTCAAATACAAACAATGCAAAACTGTGAAAAACTGGATTTCAACAACTGCATCTTACAAGTATATATATTACTTATTAATAATTATTTGTCATGTCACTTTTTGTGTTAGTTGTGTATTTTTAACAATGTTTTGTAAACTTAATGTAAGAATAAAACTTTACTTGAAAAAAGGATTTTTTTTGGTAACTACCCAGGCAACGCCGGGTACTTCAGCTAGTGCATAATATTATTAATTCATAAAAAAAGTATATTTACAGAATAAAAAATATTATTAATTGAATTGAATAATATTAGTGTTATTATTATTTACAGAGCAATAGCAAAATCGACTAGTACTCGCAGTAGGGATATCGTTTGGTTGATTGGACATCCCCGTGACATGATCACAGGTGCTCGCCTTCCATCTGGTCGTGATATCATGAGGAATTTTGTCTACTACCACCGACAGCAGAAATTGACTGTTGCAGAGAGTGCACAGCGAGTGTTTGATCAACTGTTGCCCTTCTGGATGAAATCTCGACTTCCGGTGCGCCACAAACCAAACATTATTCAGAAGATCAAAGATCTTTATTGTCAGCATGTTGGTTTGGTGAAACATCGCTCGAGGAACAACACCAAGGACCAGCAGAACCAGAAAGAATATGGTGAAAAACTTGATATTCTGTTTGACATCAGTCATGCTAATTCTAATGAACTGATTACAAACAAGGAAGACCGTCAGTTTCTGAAACTGCAGCAAGAGTCAAGAGCCGGATGCCTTGGGTCAGTTGACAGGAAAACATTTTGTCGTGATAACGATCGGCTGAGCGCAAAGAACGACAACTGAAGCGAGCCGCCGCAACAGCAGAACAACTCTGCAGTGTTCAGGCGACTGTCAGAGCTAAAGAATGTGAAGATGATGAAGACAAAACAACAAACTCATCACAGTCAAGCAGCAGTTCCTCAAAATCAGATGAATCTTCAGCAGACGAATTCATCGTTAAATCTGCGACGCCAAGTAGCAGTAAACAGTGTAAACGCACTCGTCGCACTGTAATCACTCCGAAAGTGTCAGCTGTATTGGACCGAACAAATACAAGCGTTCGTACAGCAACTATGATCCTAGCTTCTGTGGTCAATGAAGTAGGCTGCTCAACATCCTCAGCAATACTTTCAAAAAGTACAATTCACCGCCAAAGACTGAAGTTTCACTGTGAAACTGCCACCCAGATCAAGGATGACTTTAGACCCAGTAAAGCTGTTGTGCACTGGGATGGCAAACTGCTGCCTGATCTCACAGGAGTAGATACTGAGCAAGTATTGCCAGTTTTGCTATCTTCTGTTGTTGATGGTAGCACAAAACTTCTGGGTGTGCCAAAGTTGACATCAGGATCAGGAAAGGCTGCAACAGAGGCAGTTCTGGAGTATTTGAAGTCATGGCAATGCAAATTGCTTGTGATTGGCATGTGTTTTGACACGACAGCATCAAACACTGGTAGACTTAATGGAGCCTGCACACTTCTGGAGACAGCCATTGGTCGCAGTTTGCTATGGTTGGCCTGTGGCCATCACATGTTCGAGGTACTTTTGTCCGATGCATTTGATGTGTGCTTCTTTGGTCCATCAGCTGGGCCTGAAATTCTGCTTTTTAAGCGATTCATAGAAAAATGGTCCAACTTAGTCCACCGTCAACCAAAGCCAACTGTGACACCATTAATCTCTGCGTGTGACAAACTTAAAACATTCATTGCAGAACAGTTTCAACTCAGCCACCCTCGAGATGATTATCAAGAATTTCTTAAACTTGCAGCATCATTGGTTGGACGGGACAGTTCAGCGACGCTTCGAAAACCTGGTGCCCTACATCGAGCTCGCTGGATGGCGAAGGCAATCTACTCCATGAGGATTGAATTGGTCTTTGATGGGAATGAATCTGTTATCAAGCTAACAGCCCGTGAATTACAGGGAATCCAACGATTCAACAGATTTGTGGTGAACGTCTACCTTCAGTCTTGCTTCGCATCTCGAGTAGTGGTTGATGCGCCATACAATGACATTCTACTCATTCAAAGACTAGATGACTACAATGATGTTGCACTGAAGAACATTGGCTTAAAAATGATGTTGCGTCACTCGTGGTAATTAACCGAAGAACTAGCTACCCTATCTCTGTTTTCTCAGCATCTGTCGTGCGAGGAGAAAAAACAGTTACTGTTAGCAATCAAAGATGACCGAGGATTGCATTCGTTTAAGTCACTGCAGACACTGCCGCACACACTGCATGAATTATCGATCTCACGAAGTTTCTTCAAAACCACCGCCATCGATGATAGTTTCCTCAACATTCCGGCTGAAGATTGGCCTGAAAGTGAATCGTACAAGATTGCATTCAAGTTGATCAGTAATTTGGCCTGTGTCAATGACGTTGCCGAACGGGGTGTCGCCCTTATCCATAATTTTAATGCTACAATAACTAAGGATGAAGAACAAAAACAATACCTTATGCAAGTTATCGAGAAGCACAGGCATGACTTTGCAAAGTGCAATCGTCACAATCTTTTGGATATGTAGAACTGAGCGTTTTATGTTGTATTTGTACGATTTTCAGTTTTTTCACCTTAATTGTTGTACAACTGCAGCTAATAAAATCTAGGTGTATACCACTGTAATACATTTCTAGATTATACTAATCAAGAGCTTTCTAATTGTGTCAAATAGGCTGTCATTTTTTCATGTTACGAACGGTTAATGTATTACACCGTATCGAACTGTTTTCACAATGTCGAATGCCATCATGACTATTGCCTAAAATTTCATCACCCTTGGGGGACCCTTAAATATTATTTGAAGGACCTATAATTTTGTAGATGTTATTTTGGAACCAAAATGAAACTTTTAGGAGGGTATGCTATACAATATTTTAAAAAAAACTTTTTTTTTGCATAATATGGGACACCCTACTATATATATATATATATATATATATATATATATATATATATATATATATATATATATATATATATATATATACTAAAAGGGTTCATGTGAAAATGATATACAGTTCTATCTATGAGAGCAGCAGAGGGGGCGAGCCGGACAACTTTTCAAACAAAAAATAGATAAACCCCTCAAAACAACAAATAAAGCCTTCCTACAAAATCTCGTGTTTTAACCAAAAAAAAAGAAAGTCTCCATTTCGCAAATGGAGCCTTAGTGATTTTGTCTGGAACACGATCTTGCAGGGGTGAATCCAGGCGTTGATGAGGCTTCCTCGAAATGCCTCCATAGGGTAAAAAAACGACGGACACTCACCCCTATGATTTCAATCGAATATTTTATCAAGTCCGATACGATATCGTATCCTTGGGCTGATAAATGTATCGTTACAAATCCGTGTGGTATTGACTGAGCGTGACTAAAGAAATTTCTAAATCGATTATGATCCATATCACAGCAGCACCAAGTGTGCCAAATATTTCTAAGAGTATGTGTGTCAACTCCATTAAATACACACAATAAACTGCAGTTATATCTGATCACTTTTGGGATTTGTGTGTGTCGTTGAGTGACATATATCACATCAGTGCTTTTATGCCTGCCTCTAGAAAATATCCTAGCAGGATTTTTTTGATTATCTAACATGATATCATCATATACGACTAAATTGTTAATACTTCCATCGATATTATCAATGCTCGGTGCATCGTTGATATCAGTAATAAATTCAAACACATCATCATCGATTTGAAATTCTTCGAATTATGGTTTTGATTTCTCGTTAAAATCCTTTAGCACTTCATAGCATCGCTGATCGTCTACACTCGGGGCTGTTAAATACAATTTGTCCCATTTCATCCATCTCGTTATCAAATTAAGTAGCAGTTGTGTCTTGCCGCTTCCAGATGGTCCGATTATAATCATTCTAATTGAATTCGGTAACATTGCATGGTTTTTAATAGGTTCCCGTCGTCGGGTAGCTGAATAAACAATTAAATTCATGCTGTTATATATAAATTATGGATCTATATTGTGTGAAATATAGGGCGCGTACTGGCACAGATGACTTGACGACGATTACAACTAAAAATAACCAATCAGCGCTTTCTGGTAAATGCATACAATGTAGTACAAGGAAATTTAGATTTGTTTCCCTTAGTAAACCCAAGGAACCTTTAAAGAAAACGAGGAGATTATATCGCAGCCAAGCTAACTAAACTCCCTGGAACCCCATGGGCAAAGTATCTAGGAGAAAAACTCTTTCCAGGGTATAGTTATTGTGGACCGGGAACAAGACTTGATATCAGACTCAATAATCATAACCAACCCAAACCGGGTGAAGAGCCAATAAACGCCATTGATAAGGCGTGTCACGCTCATGATGTTGCATATAAGAGCAGCAATTTGCAGCATAGACATCTAGCAGATGTGAAATTAATTCATGCATTAAATGCTATTCCTGATAAATCCTTCAAAGAAAATTTGGCTTCATTTTTGATAAAATCGGCTATGAAAGGTAAATTTATGTTAGGTGCTTGTAATTAATAACAACATGGAATCTATTTATTATTCTCCGAGTGGATACTGGAGAGGCAAGGTAGCAATCAATAAACTCGCTAGCGCTGCAAAAATGAAAAAAAAAAAACAAACCCCACTGCGGCTAAATGGTTATCCAAACAGGCTATATGGCAAATGTATCTACCACCGCCTAAACAAATTCACTACTCGCATTTTGATGTGACCGTTCCTAATGAAGTTCATCAAGCTGATATACTATTTCTGCCACATGATGGTGGTTACAAATACGCTCTATCCATAATTGATGTTGCGAGTCGATACAAACAAGCGGAGCCGCTAAAGACAAAATCATCAACTGAAGTCGCTTCTGCATTTGAAAGGATTTATTGACGAGGCCCAATACGCTGGCCAAATCTATTACAAGTTGATCCTGGCAAGGATTTTCAGGGTGAAGTTTTATCAACAATGAAGCATAATAATGTCACCATCAGACGAGGACATACTGCACTACATCGTGATCAGGCAATTGTTGAACGGTTTAATAGGACGATTGCTGAGCGGTTATTCGGATATCAATACGCGAAAGAATTCATCCAAGAAAAAATGATCTCATGAATGGGTTAAAAGATTACCAGCTGTGATTACCGCACTGAAAAATGAGATTACTAAAACAATCAACATGAAACCTATCAACGCGATTAAAAAGAAGTCTATAGAAAAACTCCCACAAAAGGAGTTTTCTAGAAACGCTAGCGTTTCCCAACCAATTCTTGGTAGTAATATCACTGTTAGGTATTTATACGAACCAGGAGAGCTTGAAGGTGGCAGAAAAAGGGCTACTGATCCTATTTAGAGTGTTACTGTACATAAAATATCCGGCATAACACGATCTACGGGTGGAAACGCTAGCGTTTCTAGACCAGCAATCTATAGACTGGATTCAACAGCCCCTCAACGAGGATTTACTCGACAACAGCTGCAAGTGATACCCAAGGATACTCAATTACCACCGCGGGGTCTTAATTAGCCAAAATCCGTAGGATTTTCAAGGACAACTCTTCGGAGTTGATTTATTCTTCGTACTCTGGATACTGCGAGATAGACTAAATTCGACCATTCGATGCGATTATCCACCATCCAAACAATTGTATCTGATATAGTCAATCCCTGTGAAGAATGTATTGTTGCTGCGTAACCTAGCGTCCACGGGGAATTATTAGCAACTAATGCATCTTCAACGACGCTGATATCAACCAGCACAATATCATTTAGCACTAAATTCTGTTTTTGAAATCCTTCGGATTTTGGTCCTGGAATATCAACTTCTATATTCTGTTTTCGTGTATCCGATGACCTATAACAAAGGGGCACTGGAAGTATTGCAAATTTTTCTTTGTGCAATTCAAATGACTATTTTTCTACTTGCAATTATGAAATCATTTGGTCTCCACGTCTCCAAAAACTCATTCATTGCAGTTTCTGAAATTATTTCACGCGCTATTTCACACTGGATTTTATCCGGTTGTAATCTAATTAGCGCTTTGAATTCTCGTAATTGTTTATCAAGTGATCTATAATCAGTGTTAATTTCTTCATAAAAGTCTACAAAACCCTTTAGCCATTCATGTGGGGATGCACCGACAAAAGGTGGTGGTTGGCCTTGATGACCGCACATGACGACTTTTGTATTTTTCAATAACAACCACTCGAGAAATGTTTGTAATACATCTAATGACACTGTGCATATTTCATCCCAAATGATGATTTCAGGAATAAATTTCTCGCCCTAACGCTCAGGAGTCCACTTATCTCCTTTCCATCGAAAGAAACTGTGATAAGTACAGGCATTTACCCCTCGCTGTATCATCTCTCATGCAAGTCTGTGAGTTGGTGTTAGCACACAATCATGTTTGACTTGGAAACGCTAGCGCGTCTACGGAAAAATTCAATTGCACGAGTCGTTTTTCCTGATCCATCACACGTTTAAATAAACTGTTTTATATCTGCATATTGGATCAGATATCGATGGTGCATTAGAAAATTCTGATTGAATCTCAAAGAGATTCCGATAATTATTTTCAATCGTAACATCTGCTCATTGAATATAATCAAGAAGCATTTCCCGCCAAATTCTCCATGATCCCCATCTCGTCAGAATTTATGAATTCAGCCACTTTGCTGTTTATGTAAGATGAATCAGTGGCGACTCTAACTGCGGTGTAAGGAAATCTATTTATCATCGAAAATAAATTGATAGAAGCATAAGCGAGCATAGAAGCTCTCAAATGTGTGTATTGCGGATTGTATCCATCGTTGTAGGTAACAATTGTACCCAATTTGGTTCCCTCTGACAGAAATGCGTCTTTACGATTGACATATATGCCCTTATTCGTTAGATCCGCGATTACAAAATCGTATTCAGCGTTGTCTATAATCAACCGTGAATAATATCTTGTATTGTCGTATTTGCCACCCTGAGTAAATTTACCAATTATTCTTCGTCCAAGATCTTTTGCTTCTCTGTTTCTGATTTCAAATAACTGTTTGGACCATTTTACAATTTCTTCTTCATTGAAATTCGGAAACTGTTTTCGCTGTTCCCTAATTATTTTTTCTATATCAGATTGTGGTAACCAGACTGATTTCTGTGCTCGATAGGATATAATCGCTTCACTGACAATTAACGATTGTAACATCCCACAATCAATCATATATCTCAATAGCACTATTGGCATCCAGTGTTTTTCAGACAGGTGTCTACCAATCCAAAGATAACTACACGGATGAAGTCCTGTAGGCAATTCAAATGACACTACACGAGCGAATCCGGTTAAATCAAAATGTGGCAGCGGACCATTAATCGCAACACGTGCCATTTCATGTGTACGGTGTCCAAATCGTTTGAAGTATTCGCTACATTCTCTGTACCCGAGAAAACTCCCTGGATAACACGCAATCATATCAACTTAAAAAACGGTTTCAGTGTCATATTTTGTATTCCATAATCCACCATGGCTGTTTTCAAGACAGCTCAATCTGACATGTGATAAAAACTCACTTCGCGTTGGTTTTTCACTCGTTTTTCTTCCTAGCAAAATGTGCTGCAACCGAGGGAAGTGTAAAAAAGTTTGTTAGTAATTGTTCGTTGTCTTCCCCCCACAGAATTCTCTGGGAAAAATTAACTAGCTAGTTTTTTCATTTGATTATGCAGCGCTTCAGTACGGTACAATTCTCCGTTGGGTCTTACAAACTGATCGAATCCACATTCATCGTCTGCAGCACTGTGAAAAAGCCACATCGACACAGGATCTTTTTTACTCAAATTGTAAATAGCATCAAGTAATTTCTGCTCTGAAAAACACTCTCCAAGTCCAAACAGGGTTTGGGGTATATATTTTACAGTTCGTGTTCGTGGAAATATTGTTACTGCAGATGACCACGCGTGTTCGTTATGATCAATATTTGTATTGGCGTTCCTTTTTATGACTGATAATTCTGTTCGTGTAATACTTCTCCTGTTATTGTCGTTACTGATATTGGAAATCTCAATGATGTTTCTAATTTAACTATATCCTGAATTCTCGCCCCATGCTGTTTCACCGTTAATTCCCATTCATTTTTTTTCGTCTTAGATCAGTCTATTTATTTCCACGCAATGCATTTGTGAAGTGTTCTATTATTCGTTCTGCTACACAATTGAGTGGCAAAGCCACTGACGACAGTTTCATTGGTGCTAGTTTTGCAATATTAGGTTTGTCATTTAACGGATATATACCATAAACAACTGCTATTACAGGATAAGATCTCTCGTAGTATGGTTTGTCAATTCCAGCCAAAATTCCTGGTTTGGAATCTTGATTCACAGTGATAGTTTTTTATCCTTCGAGATGGGTTCGTATTTATCCCTGATGATCCAATCTCCAGTGTCTGAACGGATAATGAATTTTATTCTAAAAAAATACCTTTATCCTCCAAGGTGTGAGATTATCACTGCTGCTTTTTCATCATTCATGGTAGCGTCAACACGGCCTTCAATTCGAAATGTTGAACAACAGTGAGATGCTCCATCACGCTTGAATTCATTAAAACAATCTCTGATTTTACTAATCATGGTTCTATCAAGAATTTTATTCTTTGGTGTATCAGAATCTCTATCAAGGTTGAATTTATCATTTTTCCAAGGCGCAATTTTCAATAATCTCTCAAACTCCTTCATACTATAATTAAATCAAGTATTTAAATGAAGGATTTATGTATAATGAATAATTGCAAATGGCTCATGATTGGATCAACGACACCGTGTAACAAATCATGCAGAAATTAATTCTGTGGATGTCATATGCAAAGTTTTCGACGTGGAAGCCTTGGTCCGGTACCTTGTATACGATGTGGGGTTGGGGTTAGAGGAAAATCGTAGTTGTGTCTGAATTGTGATGGCAAACGATACAGATAGTTGAAGCGTTATTATGACAAAAGAATCAAAGATTCCGTTTAAAACTTCATAAAAAATTCTGACCCTGACTGTGTCCCTGACAAAGTTCTTGACAAAGTCTGCGACAAAATCATAAGAACTCCTCAGGACTATATTGAAAGATTCTCCAGTGATGTTATTATTAGACCAATCAATGAATTACACAAATAGTATTAGTATACAAATGAAACAAGTATTCAGACAGTATCCTGTGATTACAAATTATGAAGCATCCAGTGATGGTATTATCAGACACTACAGATTGAAGAAACCAGTTGGTTTTGTGAGTAATCTAGGATATTTGAGGTTTTGCGCTGGAAAGAAAATTTATCACAATCATCGTTTCGTGTATGAATTTTTCCAAGGATTGATCAAAGATGGTTTTGTTATTGATCATATTGATTCTAATCCAAAGAACAATTCTTTAGATAATTTACGAGCTGTTACACAAAGTGAGAATTTGAAACGGGGGAAGACTGGTACTTGCAAAACGGTTGGGAAGAGACCCATAAAATCTTTTAATACAACAAATAACGAAGAAAACATATTTTCATCTATGAATAAAGCCGGTAGGTATTTCGATATTTGTGAACCGTCAGTACGAAGAGTTGCAGAAGGAATCTATCAATCTGCGATTTCAAAAAAGACCGGAAAAAAAATTCAATTCATTTATGTCTAGTCGTCCATGTATGAGAAATAAATTTTTCATATTAGAAGTATATAATTATCAATAATATGAATTCTGAAAATATGAATAACATTATAGCTGAAATTTCAAAATTGAAAAGTCAGGATATTGAACTATCTGACAATTTAAATCCTGATCAAATTATGTCTGACTTTCAGGATATAGAATACGGTATTATGAATAAAAAGTATATGCTACCAAAGAAATATGCGTTAATCAAAAAAATTCAGAATTATATTCGGGACTCTCTTGCATTTTCCAGTGACGTAAGTGTGTTTGTCTCGTTATTTACTACCGTGGAAGGAATACGAAAAGAATTAGGTAAGGATTATGAATTGACAAAGGATGTTAATTCTAAAATTAGAAACATACGAGCGTTAATTCAAGAAAATGAACGATTTGACAAATAGTCTAATCGAACTTGTCTACGAGAATTTCCATGCAAAATCGACTACTTGACCCGACTGAAATTATTGATGACTTTTGATTGTTTTTGTCATTTTTTGGCATTTTTGATTGAAATTATCCATTTTTCAATCAAAAAATGCCAAAAAATGACAAAAACCACCAAAAAAAGTCACAAAATCAATGAAAAACCACCAAAAATCAATGACAACAGGCAAAAATGCATTAAAAACAGTGAATAAAAAATATTTCACAGTGAATAAAAAACATTTCACAGTTAATACAAAATATTTTACAGTGAATAAAAAATATTTCAAAGTGAATAAAAAATCAATAATTTCATGTTTGGACCGTTAATGGATGGTTTAGTCGATACGATGGTTCCGATTGATCAAATGTCAAATGTTGAAAGTGTCAGAATTAATATTTTATATACAAATTTAACACTTTCAACTTTGATGATAAAGCTGTTAAAACAATCAAATAAGACTTCCACGGTAGTGTTAAAAATCATCCGACATGTCTGACATGTAAAAAACAAATAATGAAAGTGTCAGAATTAATAATTTATATACAAATTGGACACTTTTAACAGCAATGATAGAGCCCTTAAAATGTCAAAAAAAGACGTCCACGGTGGTGTTAAAAATTATCAAAACAATTTGTAATTTATAATTTATTTCAAATTGTTTTTGTCTGTTAGGTCGGGTTCGGGAATTCAAATTGAAAACTTGTTTTACAATTGGAAAATTGTTTACAATTTCAAATAATGGTTAATGAAGCATTAACGACCCGATTGGCTCGTGAGAGACTGGCTGCAATTAAGAGATTTATACCAATCCGCGACTCTTTAAGGAATAAACTGCAAGCTAGACAGAGTTTACAAACGGATTTTGCTGTGGGATCTGAAGAATTGTTTAAATTAATAACCACAGCAACGAACTGTAGAGCGTGCTATATGGGGAGATGTTCCGACTACGGGAAAACCTCTTATTGTTGAACTTGAAAAAATAGCAGCAGAAACTGAACAAACAAAACAAGCTGTACAAAAACTCCAAGGTGATATGGAAATTGAACGATTAGGTGATATTGTATCTAAAACACCTGAAAAAAAAACAGTAGATGACCTACGCGTGAGATTTAACGAGGAAGTGTTAGCAGTAATTGATAAGGCCGATCCAGTAAAAATTCCTGCGCTTGTTGTTGAGACTTATGAAAACAGAAAAAAAAATGTTGAAACCAGAACATCATAAATACGTTAGAAGTATAACTCACTGGGCTGATATATTCTACAAAATCAAAACTAAAACAAGTCAAATTGACACAAGAAGTGCATCATACATTGAATATATCAAGATGGTGGATAACGTGTACAATCGATATGAAGAGTTTAGACAACAACAAAAACCGCAAAAATTGCAAGGAAAGCGACAGCAACCTGCAAAGAAAATATCTTTCTCACCTAAAAAATTAAAAGAACCTTCTGATGATACTCTTGATTATGAACAAAGTACGGATTTACAAAAACTAGATGCCAGTATCGGGAAGGGATTGCCAGATTCCAGTGGGATTCAAGTGGGGTATCAATTCAATGTCCTGGTAATGTTCTCAGTGATATAGCACGATTAGAAGTTCTCATCGGAGGGAAACGAGCTGGAAATAACTCACCGGAAATAATTAATGAAGCAGCTGATATCTGCAGGCGGTAATTTGCCGGCGGTATAATGGATATTGCAGCATACCGAAATTTCATTGGTGAGTTAGTGGAGGATTATCACAGCGACTAAACTCAAGGGATTGGAAATCGTATACGATGAAAATTGCTAGCAATGAAAATCGTTTACGATGAAAATTGCTAGCAATTTTACGATTAGATAAATAACAACTGAATACGAATAATCATACACTACAACCATGACAAACCAGCCAGCGTGTATGTAGTTAGTTCACGGTTTCCAGTTTATAGCGCGTACTATGGTGATGATTTCGGTGATATCATTGCTGGGTTATTTGCAAGAATAGCTCCAAAAGTGGCGCCGCTAGTAAAACAATTATCGATGAAAGCTAGTGATGTTATTCGTGATAAGGGTATTAGTGCTGTTAGAGATCTTGCCGGGAAAGCGTTTTTCAGCCGCGAAGGATAAATTCACAGCGCTAGTGAAATCACAAAGGAGAAAATCCAAAGGAGGATCACTACCGTCTACAGCAGAGATGCCTGCTAGTGTTAGTAAAATTATAAATAACGCAGTAGATAAAAAACTAGCGTCGCTGGTGACTCCCGACCAAGAACAAGATCGCAAACATGATAGCAGGAAGTGGCTTACAACCACGACGGGGAAAATCCTACGGAGTGTGAAAATCGTTTACGATGAAAATCGCGATTTAGATCAATGGATATATAATAAAATGTTCAAAAGATCACCTGATCCAGCGTTTGATATAGACGCCCCAGTTCGCAAGGATGATTCTGTGCGCGATTATCAATATTACGCCAATCATGCAATAGACTCAAATAGTCGATCAAGAATTGAACTTCAAGTTCATGATACCAGTAAATACTTTCTACCCGCTGGAGCGTTTATCGAAGTAGAAGGAGAACTTGTAACAGCTGCTGATACTCTTGCTGTACCAGCACTGTATCCAGTTGGTACTCAAGTCGGGTTTGTCAATAATGGTATCATGGCGCTATTTGAGAGTGCAAGATACCTCATCGATGGAAAAGCAATTGAGTCTATAGATCGCGATGTTGATGTGGCTACAACAATAATCGGGTTTGCGAGATATTCCGATGATTATACAATATCAGCAGGACCTTTCATGATGTTTTCAAAGGATGTTAAAAATCCTGCTGGAGGAAATCAATTTGTTGTAAGACGACCACAGAATAATGCTGGTAATGCTAATGTTGATGTCGAGAATATGATTATAAATGCTGATCCTAATTTCAATCTAGGAGCTGCAACACGTATATCAATTTTGGGAGGAGCGCGTAGTCCACTGCATCATATATTTGGATTCTGTAGAAATATTTGAAAAGTTATCCACAGGGCGAAGCATACTATAGCGGTTGTGTGAAAGAGTGATGATAATGACGCAATTTGGAGGATTTCAGCAGATGCTGCAAATCCAGATGCTGATGCTGGTAAAGCCATTTTAACAAAACTATCACTGTGGATGCAAGTGTTGACTCCATCAATCACCGCAGAAGGACGATTACTATCATTTATGGACCAAGGAGGAAAATCATTACTAAGTTGGCTAACGGTAAGTACAGATGTTAAACAATCAAATATTAACTTTTTTATACACGTGGAACCTAGCATCAAAACAAGGCATTGCTGCGCCACGTCATATATTTATTGCGTTACAGGATAACACACGAGTTGGCGATCAACGTTTCAGCCATATGATACTTGACAAATTAGGTGTTAAAGACGTCTCACTGAGAATAAACGGCCAGCAGGAACCATCTGAAGATATACAACTTGATTACGGTCAAAATCATATTGCTTGCGTGTATCATAGGTTGTTGTCATTTATGGCACGCAATCAAAATGTCGATACTGGTCTGCAAATATCACAATGTGATTTTTGGAATTTATACCCGATCTATTACTTTTCACTGGAACATCTTGATTTAACAAGACAATCCGTCGTTGATATACACTTTGGAGCTAATGTGCTTCGTGGTACTATTGCTAATTATAGAGTAGTTGCTGTCATTCTCAGCAACAAATCAATGCTACTCGAAGGTGTTGGCGGAATAATGAGAGTGGTAGATGCGCCAGTGAAAAATCTATAATTGAAATCCTTCTAATTTTTTCCATTGAATTGCTTCGCGATTTAGAATCAATCTATTATGTATAATGTCATACAGTAATATCAGTGTTGCGTTAACTCCCGGTCAACTCAAGAAATTGCAATCAGAATCGGCTAAGCGATGTGGAACCACAATCACGTTGAAAAACAATCAGATGACTGGCGGGGCGAATAAATTGTCGCTGACAACTCGTCAAGTAAAACACTTCAATGATGCTTTCAAGGTTAAAAAAGGCGTTCAGATCACTCTCTCTGCGGCTGCTATCAAAAACATGATTAAAACAGGCGGTATATTCCCGTTGTTAGCTGCGATTCCAGCGTTGATTTCAGCAGCAGCCCCAGCGGTGGTTAAATCGGCAGCGTTAGGGTTGTTGGTACCGCGGCAGGAATGGCACTAAAAAGGGCAACTGGGTAGGGTTATAAAAATAGGGAAAGGGTCTAAGACTACCAGAAACCCCGTATTTATGGTACAGCGGAAAAGGTCTAAGACTAGGACCGGTTTACTAGTTGAGAAACCTTCGATTGAAGATTCTTTGATTCCTATGTCCAATTTTGATTTACTCGATTTTGCTAAAAAATTTGCCATAAAAAACTTCAGAGGTGTCTTTATGAAAAATTAGTTGCCGACAGAACCAAACAGTGTTGAACCGGCATCATTAATCTTGATAACAGCACCGGACCTGGAACTCACTGGGTTGCATACGCTTTTAATCCACGTGCAATCGTCTATTTTGATTCATATGGGTTAGCACCGCCGAGGGAATTTATGCGTTATATAAACCTCTTAAAGACTTTTCCAATGAACAATTGGTATTCTACGCTACCATCACAACAAATGAATGATCCACCAATATGCGGCCGTGAAGTATTAAATGTCCTTGACTCTATTTCAACATCTGGAAAACCACCACATGTTGTCGTAAATGAATACACCAGTAATCGCTGGAAATCAAAACGATTTTAGAGAAAGATGTATAAAATAGCAGGATTAATTTTTGCGGGAGACCTTTATCAGCGCTGAAGAAACCCGGTGCCGATGGCACTGCAACCGGTGATATAAAAAAAATAATCGAAGATGAAATAGCTGAGACGTTGAATTTAGCAAGTGTTGATCTTAATGAAATAGTTGTATTTCAAGATCGTCAGGGTAAATTTAAAACTAGTAATGTGTCGTTGGATGATATTTCGGTTAAACAACGAAACGCAATCGAGGATACTATCGTGTTATTTTCCGATCAGGGTAAACTTAAACTGGGTGTCCTTTTTTCGACTATTACAGATAGATTAAAAACTCTCAACGATGAGTTGAAAAATTCTCTGTTGGAACTAACAACACTTCAATCTAAAACTGAAGAGCACGGAAAACAGTTTTCAAATTTTCGTAGAAACATCGTGGATAAATTTATTGGAACCCCGTTGGAAAAAATTGAAATAAAACTCCCTGATATTAAAAAATCCATCGATGAGACGAAAAAATTCATTGAAAAAACAAAAATTCCTCATGAGAAAACCAACAACGTAGTATACACGATCCAACACGGATCATTTGCGTGGACACCTACAGACAACAAATTAGATATCACTGCAACCGTTAAAGGTATTTATCGATTAACACTAGTAACATCGACTCAATTTAATATTTCATCGTCGAGTTCATCCGGGGTCAACAATACGATTTCAACGATCATCGACAAGGTTACAACTGAAAAGTTCACGATGACATCTCCTGATAAAAATTTGGTTAGGGTTTCAACAACGTGGTATTTGGAATTTGTAGCGGATTTAAGTAAATAACGGATTCAATTGAAATCTGTTATAATAAATAAAATGGCAACACCAACGGTACCTTCGGTATCTCAATATCGCTATGATCAGGCCAGAGAGTTTTCAATGAAACTCAAAACTCTCACTGAGGAATATGCAATGAAAATTAAAAGATACCAACGAAGAATCACAGCAGTTGACGTTACCGTGTACTCTGTGAGGGGTGTAATCACCGGAGCTGGTATTATACTAGCTTCAGTGACAATGATTGCCCCGATAGCTGTTACAATTTGTATATCAGCGGCAACAACAATCGCGGGAATAATTTCGATAATAAAAAAAAAAATATCATCATGTAGCCAGAGTAGACTTCAAGACTACGTGATTAAATTTCATGTTGTATCAACCGCGTACTCGCAATTGTCATCGTTGATATCGTCGTCGCTCGATGATACATTTATATCCGATAGTGAGTTCTCAGCGATGGTCAGTATTTATGATTCTGCGATGTCAAAATTAGAGCGACAACATGAGTATAATAACAATGACAACACCAATGAAATTACTTCAACGAATAGTGGAGAACACAAACCCAGTACAAACAAGCATGATATCAATAACATCAACGAATCCTGAATTCAGTGTGAATTTCCCTATCCCAGTCCCCGTGAAGGAGATAGCGCTAGCAAAACTACGAGTGTATCACAGTTGGCCTAATATTAGGTCAGCACCATTTGGCGGTCAACAACCGAATAATTCCTTGGTATTTGCGAATAAGAATCGCAAAGACGGAACTCCAGACTGGAACGTTGTTTCGATACCATCTGGGTCGTACCAAATTGAACAAATCAATGCTGAATTAGCGCGTGGAATAAAATTGATTACTGGAACAGAATCAAAAATTGCTATAACGGTTCACGAGCCGACGCTATTATCCGCGATAGAGATAAACTCGCCTTCTTATGTCATAGATATTTATCAGAGTTCTATTAGAACCGTACTAGGATGGCCTGAATTACCACCTAGACAAGAAATTGTTAATTTACCACCTGAACCGCAAAAATCTGATTATACCACCGACAGGATAAAATCTGATAATTCAGTAAAAAGTTATACCGATTACATCAAAATGAATTTTTTCACTGAAATTATAGAACTTCCCGCTAATAAAAAATTATACTTGATTCGACAAGATAAAATCACTGAAAATTTCACAGCGTTCAATAACGATATTTCGTCGTTATTAATATCTCTTAAATCCGGCACTCTCACCCGAGATGAATTTATCAGTGTCGTAGAAACATGTAACAAAATCATCGATGACATGGAAGCATTTCATATTCAAATCATTCGAGAGGTATTAGATGACGATAATTATAAAACGAAAACGGAGTTTGCGATAGTGTATAATATACGCGTAGAAGATATTTTCAAATTCAAACTTCACGGATATAATATCTCAGAACTAATAAAATATCTCAATGATGCCATCGATGAAGGTTTCAAAAAAATCCATGACGCATGGAAAAAAAAACAGCAGCATAACCAACTATCATCAAACATAATAATGACCCAGACGGTGGCGGCAGGCATATCGCTCCTCAAAATGTGAATATTTCATCGGTGATTGAGCTCAATTTAGTATGTGATGTTATCGAAGGAAGCTATGAAATAAATCTTGAACGATCAAATCAAGCTCAGCAGGGATATATTCTGTATTCATTTGCACCAACAGCTCCTCCATGATTTCTAATTATTGAGTCTCCGGTTAATCCAGTCTATATGCGGTGTCATAATGATTCGCTAACAAGAATTAATCTCAAACTCACTGACCAGTCCAATAATCTAATTGATCTACAAGGTGAGGTTCTACAAATTAGTCTGTTTGTGAAGTCGTGAAAATTCTTCGAATTTCATCCTAAAAAGATTGTTTGAGTGTCCGTCTTTTTTTTACCCAATTGAGGCATTTCGAGAAAGCCACATCGACGCCTGGATTCACCTCTGCAAGATTGTGTTCAAGACAAAAACACTAAGGGTCCATTTGCCAAATGGAGACTTTCTTTTATTTTTGGTTAAAACACCAGATTTCGTAGGAAGGCTCTATTTGTTATTTTGAAGGTTTATCGATTTTTTGGTTGAAAAGTTGTCCGGCTCGCCCGCTCTGCTGCTATGAGTGACCATTCCGGTCATTATACTTATATAGTAAGTAAAACCAAATGAGCTGAATTTAAAATTGACAATTTATGTAACTAGATTTTGAAAGCAGTCTGACAAACTCTACATTGGCAAATGACTTGCAGCCATCTTGCTTACAACTAAATACATGTACATAGCTTGGAGTTGTCAGAGTGATTTAATAATGAAAAGGCATAGAAAATTCATTTTAATATATCTTACAAAACATTCATGTGCATAAATAGATACAGGAGAACTTACTAATTGAGGCATATTCTATAATAAAAATAGACCAAGCTTGCCCTTGACAGCTTTCAAAAATTCTCTGTGAAACAGAATTGTCTCAATATGAAAGTCATTTTCGAACCACACACATATATCGCAGCATTCCAGTCCTGTAACTGCCAACTGCATTTAATCCTAATAGTAGTATTTGTGGTTTGTCTTCAATTTCAAGGCAGCATCAGAGATAGTAAAATGTCTGCATCTGGACATTTGATCTCCAACAAATCATAAGGAGGGGTGGGGTCCTGTTGGGGTTGTAGACGTTATGATCAGCAGTTGCAGCAATTGACATTGTCATTCATTAACTAGAAGAAACAATATTTTTTTTAAAGAAAACAAACCAAAATCATGCATCACAATAATATCAAAAAGGTGCTTTTGTTTCTTCTTCAAAAATAATGTTCTTACACATTGGGGTGTCACTAATGCAATACAAATTATTTTCCTTGATTTTATAAGCAGGTTTTAAAAAACTTGTTGTTGAAATTTCTTTTAAGAATGATACAAATCTGATCATGATTTTATTATTCTTCTTTTTTTGCAGCATATTCATTTTGTATTAAAAAGCAATACTAATTTAGGAAAATACACCGCTTTGGAAGTTTTATTTGAAAAAATATGATAAGGCCAAATTATAATTTGGACAGCATTTATGCAAGATCTGAAGTTCAAATTCTCTACTGGTGGGGGGGGGGGCATGGTTGGTTAAAAAGGTAGTGTGTTTCAGTTTGCGCGTTTTGTAAATGCTTTATTCAGACCGCGTGTTTTGACGACAGTATTGATTGCTCATAACTGTATATTTAAAGCATACCTAATAAGAAACAAAATTCATGCTTTAAATGGTTTAATTTCTCTATCGTTAACTTTTATTGTGTGTGCTGTCGAGAAAAAGGACACTTAAGATAGGACGTAAATGAATTTACGCTTAAGATAATGGACATATCCCTCAGTGTAATATTTGAATCATTTTGTCATGATCTGTTCATTCCCTGAACTGCCGGAGACACCCGTGATGAAATTCTCAACAAATGCAAAGAAATATCAGGCAAACAGCTAATATCTGCCTATCTTAGCCTCATTTTCGCGAGACATTAATATTCATGAGAATCTCATTAAGAATGGTCTATAAGCATGTGTTTTCATTAAAATATAGACTAGCATTGGAAAACGTATAGAAGGTTCAAACTCACAAACTTAAGAACGTAATATCAGAAATCACTTTCATGTATTCTCAGCAGCAGAAACAACTTGGACTAAATATATTACTTGTTACATGATATTAACAGTAGACTCACACAATCATACATCTTGTAGGCTGTAAATGAACAAACACATTCTCTTGCAGGCTAACTAAACATTCCTTGGAGCATGTAAAATGGACATCACGGCACAAGAAATCTAGTAAATGACCTATATTTGAGTTGTTGTTTTACACATCTCTTATTTTCCTGACAGGATGACATAACACATCATTCAATTTGCATCATCTTGATTGTACATTGAATAGAATTAATAAAGATATTATCTAAGGTCTCCTAAGATCTGCAAGCTGTGCAATTCTTAAACATTGCATTACTTTCAACTGCCATTTCCAAGTAAAACAATTGATTGTTTGGTTTATAATTGCAACCCTTTTAGTGATACATACTTGCTAAAAATTGTAATTTATTGCTAAGATACCTTTTGATATGTATATATACAGGATAAAAAGTGCAATACAAGTTTACAACATGTTTTTTTATAATTACCCATTTATTTAAATACAAAAGAAAATTAATATTTCACCTTTAAGATAAATCCATGTTGACAATATAATTGCCACCTTATATTAACGATCTACGCTAAGAGAACACTCTAATCTATCTGTAACATAAGATAATAATGTGTATAAAACTCAAAATCTTTAGTGCATTAAACTCATTTGCAGGCCGCAATATAAGTTAAAATAGTCTTGAATTAGTAAAGTGCGGCCGTTCATAAATTCAAGATTCATGTCTGTAGGTAACAGGAACATACAGACGTTTATGAATTACATATAAAGTGTCGGATACTAAAATTGACTTCTTTATCTTAAAAAGTTGCATATAGCTTAATATGTTTGTGTTTGAATGTCTCAATATATGAACAGGATTATTACTTTATGATGCAATTGCATGGTTCACATTATTTAACGATTTCTGCTTTGTACCAAGATGGAAAAATTGAACTGCTGGGACAATATGATCTAAACACTCATACAAAACTTAGCTAGGTAATACTATTTTAATTTACAATAATACATTGAACATTGCTTTGCCAACTACATATTACATATTTATGCGTATATATGTTGCACATAAAAACGCAATTAAATTTTTGTTTTTCAATTGTATATTAAAACTGCAATTCTATGTGACGGTGTCCTAAGACACATAGTACTTATCCAGTAAAAATAAATAATATCAAATTAATCTTTTTGCCTTTTTAAAAGATTACTTTTCGTCTTTGAGTCACTTTTTTAAATTTGTGAACTATAAATAAGATGATATATAAATATTTCTCAATGAACGCTTTTGGAATGTAAAAATTATTTACACATATATAATTATGAATAGGTACTAAACGTGATACAGTAAATATTTCCACCAGCGACGAGCATTTGTCGAACACATTTAATGTTCACACAAATATGTACAGTTATACCATGTTCAGGACATATCTACCTACTAAAGTCATACGATCTTTGTTTAGCTAGTTATTGAATAATTAGTGATTGCATCATCTTGAAAACTTAATTGAAAGCCGGCAGAATTCCACGAAACATGAGCTGTGACTTGAATATGTTGAGTACACGGTATAATCACCAAATATGTAAATAAATCTGGATAAGAATTCTTCTCATACATTCGCTTATACTAAATTTGGAAAAATGTCAGTGATAATTGAAACAGTCAAGAATGAATTAGTTAAATTAGCACTCTAACAATGAATACAATTATGGTTTATTTTATTTTTGCTTTTGAATGTATTTTATTTTATGTTTATATGCTGGATAATTTATTCTTCTAAAGTCTGATGATTTGTAGGTACTATGTATGATGTATGCTTCACAATAACAAGTTTATACAGTTGGATATATATTTCTTATTTATTTCTGCAGATCTAATACATAGGTTGGACTAGATTTTTATGATCAAATAAATATATATATATTTCCTCTGGTATCTACAGTCAATTACAATTAAAATTCTTGCAGATCAAACACAATTTCTTCAAGTATGTACACGTATGTCTTTGAAGAACCTTTCATCTTCCTTAACAATGTATGCAACTGAATCATGCGTCGTGCTGTTTATTTCTTTGGGTCTCACAGTTTGCAATGACTAGACAAATATATATATATATATATATATATATATATATATATATATATATATATATATATATATATATATATATATATATATATATATATATATATATATATATTGCATCATTTATATTTCAATTACAAGTGTCTAAATCAATTATATAATCGTTCAATGAGAAGTTAAATAAAGTTGCTTTATTGTCTGTCTACATCATTTAAGACAGAATTGTTTAAATAGCAAGCGGTATACCTGCAACGAATATAACAGCTGAGGGTACCATATAAAGAAAGAATGGTGTTTTATAATATACATTAGAATGGACAATGTTATTCTTAAACGATAAAAATGTCTACAATGCAAACCTATCAGTGATTATGGACGCACTGCGAAACATGGCTTATACTATTGCAATTAAAACAACAATTTACAGAATTCACTGAAGATTTAGACGAAGAACAATATAAGCTGGTATAAATTAGAGATATATATAATAACGTATTTTCAAAGGCAATCGGTGCATACCTGGCATGATGATTTTTAAATTAGACTCGTTAAAAAGTTACTGTGAACAGGCATCGATATTAGACTATTACAGGATGCAAACAATCAATGTCAAATTCATACATGTGATGAATGTTTCTGTACCAAAACGTGTATTTATGTTAATCCTGATGGTCATATCAACAACGAAAAAGTTTCGATCAAATCCATTATACTTTAAAAGATTATAAATATCAGGGTTTTTCATTTCTACTGTGCATTTGGTTTGACAAACCCCACAACATTATTCCATGTAATCACGAGAAAGTAATTTTGCACAAAGTCGTGGTATAATCTGAATAGCAATACTTCATCCATTACGCAAATGTCTGTCTAGTTAGGCTGCGTAACAACACTTATGATAACTGATAGCTCTATGATATAGAGATGATTGCGAGAAATGTCGATGGAAAAATCATATCACTTGTTTTATTTATTTTCTATGAACTCTCCATGTACGGATATTTTGTTTCTAATTAATGACTATGGATGTCACGAATGCGAATAATCCAAATGAGCTATTTTAGAAAATTAATAACTTTAATGACTGCTGCATATTATAGTTCGGTATTTGGTTTAATATTTAAATTGGTTTTTTTTGTATGAATATACGACAACCGTTATCACTTCTATGGGATAATTGACAGTTGTACCAACCAATAATTATAGTAAGTCGGATAAAAACATTACGACCAGTCTTGGCTAATCACCTCAGTTGGGTTTATATTTGCATATTCAGCCTTCATGAGAGTTTAATTTTACGCTTCAATCTGCTAATAAGTATTAAAAGTGTAATGTCTTCAGAATACTTTAATTCCAATAGTGTCTGATACGGTCGAATGTTTAACAGATTTTTTTTATTTATTTCTGCAGATCTAATACATAGGATGGACTAGATTTTTATGATCAAATAAATATATATATTTTTCCTCTGGTATCTACAGTCAATTACAATTAAAATTCTTGCAGATCAAACACAATTCCTTCAAGTATGTACACGTATGTCTTTGAAGAACCTTTCATCTTCCTTAACAATGTTTGCAACTGAATCATGCATCGTGCTGTTTATTTCTTTGGGTCTCACAGTTTGCAATGACTAGACAAACTACCTAACTTGAACAGGTCATATGTTACAGAGGTAATCCTTACTAATGACTATTTTGTATAGAAACATTTTGTTCTTTCATTTTTTTGTAAGACACTCAAGAAATATCTGTAGTCAGATGATCGACTAGTTTGATCATTTATAAGTCTCAGTCTTAATTAATTCCCAAATTTAATGTCGAAGAAACAAATCCATTGTTACATTCTAGCTTATACTATTGTGCTAAGCAAATCCACTGCTGTTGGTTATCTTGGCTAAACATGTTGAAAATAATTTTTCGAACCATATGTTGGTAAATCTTTAACTATTTGATGTAAATGTATTCTTAATTATCAAAAACAGGATGTTTCGTGTTGCAGTGTTCTCTAATATTAGCATCATTTCCAACAAATATTTATTGAGAATACAGTCGTAGCTGTAAACCTATTGTTACATATATTTGACTTAAATAATTTATTTTTAATAGTCAGATCCAAATGTGTCATTTTAGGTTTAAAATTCATTAATTGGGAGATTATTCTAGAAAATCTCTGTGACCTTTGCTTTTCTTGTAAACAACAATTGTTGGCCTCATATTCTGACTTTACTTCAGAGTGATAAACAGGTCTTAGAAATGATTGGTTGTTTTCCAAGGACATCTTTTTATTTTTAGTTCTGGGGGCTGAGAAGTGTCTGATTCTTATCTGTATCTTTCCGTGCGTACGTGTTTAAATGATCGTACGTTTGTTCTATGACCTTCCAGAAAATCACTTGATTCCTTGTTTACGTAAAAAAAACTAGATATAAACTATTGTTTGGGAGAGAGCAGTTCAGTAGTTAGTCTGGGTTTTGGAATATGTGTGTTATTCTTTGAGTGTAAATTATTCGTTTGGAATCAAGAGGAATTATTGTGTTATTTATTTGGAAATTACTTATGCTCATTTGGGTTATTATTATAAAGCTAAAACAGCAGCAGAGAGGGTGAACAGACCAACTTTTACATGCGTCAATTTAGCTAACTGAGGTTCCTCGAAAATGCTTATATAAGTCTCAATTTAGCTAACTGAGGCCTTCTCGAAATTGCTTAATAAACCTCAATTTAGCCAACTGATGTTTTCGAAAATGCTTAATAGAATGGTAAAAAAAGACGCCATTGTCGTTGGCGTTCACCCTCTCTGCTGCTATACGCTAACCGAATTAGCTATAGATACGATGATGAATTAGCGATATATTTTTTATATAAATGTCAAACATCGGAGAAGCACAAATAACTAAATTAACTAGAGAACGGTTGGCTGCAATTAAGAAATTTCTCCCGGTGAGAGATTCTTTTGGAGATAATCTTCAAGCGCGTCAACAAGCAAAGATGGATTTTGCCACCGACACTGAAGAATTATTTAAGCCTATAACTACGGCAACTGGGGAGGTTGTAACCGCGATAAAAGAATCTAAGCCTGTTGTTGCTCTTCCAGTTGAACCTGCGGCTGCTCCACCTGTTGAACCTGTGGTTAAGCCTAAACAAATCGGCGGTAATAGAGTTCAAGAACTCCGAAATAGATTTACCGAAGAAATTTTAGCATATATCGATGAAACTAAATTAGAAAAATTAACAGACTTTGCCGCGTTAGGATATTATCAAAACGATAGGTATTTAAATCCTAAATATGTAGGTTCTATTTCAAATGTAAAAGAGTTTTCTGATGCGGTTTTTAAAATTAAAAATCAACTACCAAAAATTAATAATAATGATCTTTCATATCATGCGTATAAAACTGCCATTGGCACAAAAGATTTTCAATATCAACAACAGCGAGGTTTTTTAGAAACTGAACAACAACTACTAGCAACAGAACAACAACAACTAAAACAACGAGAAAAACAAGAACGAGCAGAAGAACAGAAACGTGTACAATCAACTCCCAAAAAACTAGGACGACCACGAAAACAACCAGATCTTCCGGAAAATCCTTTGGATGTTCAACGAGAAGAACCTGATGAAGAAAAATCCGGCGAGGGATATCGCGGTGGTGGAATTGGAAATTCAATACCCTGTTCAAGAAGTGTTCTCGATGATATATCACGGTTAGAAGTTCTTATTGGAGGAGTATGAGCTGGAAATAATTCCCCGGAAATAATTAACGAGGCAACTGAAATCTGTCAACGGTTATTTCAAGGACATGTAATGGATATCGGACTATATCGCAGTTTCATCGATGAACTTACCGATAATTATTACAATGATTAGACATATAGCATTTAAATAAAATGATAGTACATCGTAGTATGAACAGAGCAAGACCTGTTTACGTTGTAAACTCAAGATTGCCGGTTTATAAACTTACTTATGGAAATGGACTTGGTGATATTGTCACTGGATTATTTACTAGAATTGCTCCAAAGATTTTACCTGTTGGTAAGGAAATAGCGTCAAAAGCTATTGGGGTTTTCGGTGATAGAGCTGGTACAGTTATTGGTAATAAGGCATTTGATATGTTAGGTGATGCAAAAGAAAAACTTATGCCGTTGGCAAAACGTGGAAATAGAAATTCAAAGAAAAGTGGAAATGGATTTCAACGAAGAAAGTTTCAATTACAGTCTACGGAACAAATGCCACCGAAAATAGGTAATGCGATTAATAAAATGGCAGCGGCGAGGTTGAGATTAATTGCTGGTTCTGGGTTGGCGCGGTTAAACATTTAGATCAACTACGTTAATATAAAATGTTCAGGAATGAGATTGATGATGATTTTAAAGTAAATGATCCCGTATCAAGGAATAATTCTATACGCGATTATCAATATTTTTCATATCAGGCACAAGATCCAAATGTAAGGTCACAAATTGATCTTAGATTCGATGACACATCTAAATACTTTCTGCCGTGTGAAGCATTCATCGAAGTAGAAGGACAACTGCGGAAAAAGGGACAATACACCGTATGCAGTCGGCGATAATCTTAAAAATATCCCGATTGGGTTTGTCAACAATGGTATAATGGCGTTATTTAGCAATGCTCGGTATTCGATTGGTTCTGATAAAATGGAATCCATCGATAACGATGTTGATATTGCAACCACAGTTGTAGGTTTAGCAAGATATTCTGATGATTTTATTAAATCAGCTAGTCATTCAATGATGTTTGCGAAGGATACTACCAATAGCGCTGAACATCGTCAGTATATTAAAATACGGACAGCAAGAGATACTGCAGACCCAGAACCCGATACCCCTGAACACAGAGCAAGACCAGGTGCCGCCTTTGATATTATTGCAGACGATGATCCTAATTACAACGCAGGATTTGCATCACGAAAAAAGAACATCGACGCCAATGGTAGATTTTCATGTACGATTCCGTTGTCGCATATATTTGGATTTTGCCGAGATGTTCGAAGAGTAATATTTGGTGCTAGTCATACTGTAACGCTTACACGAAGAAACGATGATGATTATGCTCTTTGGCGTGGTCCTGATCCTGTAACAGTTGGTCGTGTACTATTAACAACATTAGTGTTCTGGATGCCAGTTATGACTCCATCGTTGACCGTTGAGACTCAATTGTTATCGTTTATGGACCAAGGAGGAAAGTCAATGATGAGTTGGTGTGAGGTTACAACAGCTACTACGTCTAGTCCAGGTCTTGGAGGTTTTACTTGGCAACTTGCATTGACGAGAAATGTTTCCGCACCAAAACATGTTTTTGTTGTATTACAACACTCAAATAGAACTCAAAAAATAGCCGGTGTTGCGAATGATAGTCTACAATTGCGATCTCATATGATATTTGATCGTTTTAATGTCAGTGAAGTATCATTGCGGATAAGTAACCAACAAGAACCCGCAGAAAATCTTATTATCGATTATGAAAATAATCAAATAGGACGAGTTTATCATCGATTATGGTCATTTATGGGTCGTGATCAAAATATTGATACTGGACTTCAAATATCACAGGTTGATTTTAGGGAATTATATCCGATTTATTACTTTTCGTTGCAACATCTTGATCTATCTAAACACTCAACCGTTGATGTAAAATTTCAAGCTCGTATCGGTGATGCACCTGATGGATTTAGAGCGGTTGCTGTTCTTCTCAGTGATAAATCTATGATACTTGAAGGTGGTGGTGGAAGAATGAGAATCGTTGATGCACCAGTAGAAACTATGTAATTGAATCAATTGATGTTATATAAAATGTCGGATAACACTATTAATGTCACATTGACACCTGGTCAGATAAAAAAACTTCAATCGAGTTCAGTTAAAAAATGCGGAACTACGATTACGCTAAAACATAATCAAATGACTGGTGGATCAAATAAACTATCGTTGACAAAAAACAGGTTAATCATTTTAATAGCGCTTTTAAAGAAAAAAGGGAGTTCAGATTACGCTATCCGCAGCTGCTATAGCAAATATGATAAAAAGCGGAGGATTTTTCCCGTTGTTGGCTGCAATTCCAGGATTGATTGCGTCAGCAGCTCCGGCGATTCTTGGAGCGTTAGGAACTGGGGCAGCTGGAGCACTTGCTTCTGGTGTTGTCAATAAGATAATGGGTAAAGGTCTAAAATCCACGAGAAAAAAAAGGGAAGTGGATTCAGACTACCAGGAAGTCGATTCACTCGATATTACAAAACCAATTAGTGAAATCTTACAAGGTTTCACCAATGTCAAATTTTGATCTATTAGAATCTGTAAAAAAAAACTCCAAATAAAACATTTCAGAGGTGTATTCATGAAAGATCAATTACCAGCAGTACCAATAATACCAGAAACTGGAATAATTAATCTAGATGATAACACTGGACCTGGAACTCATTTGGTTTGTTACGCAATATATCCAACATCAATTATTTATTTTGACTCGTATGGATTACCACCTACAATTGAATTTGTCAAATATGTGTCCACAATTTCTTCGAAATCGCGAAGTAATTCGTTGTTTACAACTCAATCAATTCCTGTTTGGTATTCAACGTTACCAACGCAGACATTAACAGATCCTAAGATATGTGGACAAGAAACTCTTAACGCGTTGATGGCTATTTCAACGAGTTCTAAATTACCCCACAAGGCCATCCATGAATACACGATGAAAGCATCCAAAGGATTTTCACGATGGAAGTATCTTTAGATTTTAACAAAGAAAAACATATAATATAACATGGCAGATATTTTTGGAAGATCAGTACCACGTGTTTCTGAATTGGTTACTATCACACAGGTAAAAAAAATAATCAACAAAGCTATCTCATCGATAGCTAACTTAGATGAATTAAAAAAAATATATGATCAAATAGATGATATAATACAATTACAAAAAACCATCGATGAAGTTAAAGTCACTGCTGGTGACACCGCCGCGGATACGAAAAAACTACGTGACGATTATAACGATCATATAACCAAGTTTAATCAGCTCCAACAAGATATCACTGATGCCATTAAAACTCCCATAAATAATTTCTTTGGTGTTCCGCGTGTGACTACACCAAATCTCACAACGATAAAAGATTCTATGTTGGAACTAGCAACTCTATGAAAAACACGTGAAACAGTTTTCAACGCTTCGTAGAAACATCGTTGATAAATTTATTGGAACCTCATTTATAAAATTAAAATAACCCTTCCTGATATTAAAAAATCCATCGATGATCTTAAAACCACCACTAATAACATCATAACAGATGCAACAAGGATGATAGCAATAGTTGAAAAAACAAAAAATTCCTCATGATAAAACTATCAACGTAGTATACACGATTCAACATGGATCATATACGTGGACACCTACAAATAACATTTTACACATTACTGCAACTGTAAAGGGAATTTATCGATTAACGTTAGTAACACCAACGTTGCTTAATATATCATCATCGAGTTCATCTGGAGTCAATAATACAATATCAACGATAATCGACAAGGATACAACTGAAAAATTCACAATAACATCCACTGATAATAATCTAGCTAGGGTTTCAATGACATGGTATGTTGAATTTGTAGCTGATTTAAGTAAACAGTTAAATTGAAAAGATTTTAACGAAGATTTGTTGACGTCGTTAATAGATAAAATGTCAACAACGTCATTGTTATCGTTGGCACCAACAGCATTTGAATATCGTTATAACACTGTCAAAGAATTTCAAAACAAACTTGAAGCGTTAATTACCGAGTATAGCAATAAAAAGAAAAAATACCAGCGTAGAATTACCGCATTAGATATAACTGTTTACTCGGTATCAGGCGCGATTACCGGCGCCGGAATAATACTATCATCGGTGACAATGATAGCTCCGATTGTTGTTCTTGTTGTAATATCTGCAGTGGCAACACTTTCTGGATTGTTCACCGGGATAACAAAAAAGATATCATCGTGTTCTCAACAAAAATTACACGATTACGCTGTTAAACGTATTACTGCGTCAAACGCTTATTCGGAATTATCAATGCTGATCTCGTCATCGATTGATGATCAAATACTATCAGACGAAGAGTTCTCTAGGATGGTACGGTTGTATGATTCAACGATTTCATAGTTGGAAAACAATAACAATAATAATGTCATCGCAAGAAATCCTTCAACGAATAGCAACAAATACCGCCACGACAAAAACAAAGTTAATCTCAGTGGTAACGAAAACACCAGAATTCAGCGTTGAATTTAATCCTCCGCTGGCAGTATCTGCAATCGCGTTAACACAATTAAGATGCTACTACAGTTGGCCTAATGTAAGATCAGCACCGTTCAGTGGTAAACCCCCCAACAACAGTTTTACGTTTTCATGGAAAAAACCCGGTACTGATAAACCAATCACACACACAATACATCTGCCAACGGGCATTTACGATATCGAAGATATCAATGACGCAATCATAGAATCAATCCAGGCAATAACAGGACCAAATATCATCGAAGTCAAGGATGAACCTGATAAATACCCAATTGAAATAAAGGGACACGAACGGCTGTTGTCAACGGTCATCGAAGTAAATTCACCTGACTACGCTGTTGATATATCCAACAGCTCAATTAGAACTTTATTGGGGTATTCTGAGTTTATTCCAGGCACCGTCGATATAAAAGATTTACCACCGGAACCGTTGAAATCCGATTTTATTTCCACGGAGAGGAATTCTCATGGTTTTTATAATGATGTTGATGATATACCTAAATTAACATATGAATTATTCTCTTTAATACCTGAATTTGTTGATTCTAACGTTGTTGAAAATAATTTTAAATTAATGATCGCTGATTTTAATCGATTTCTAGGTTATTTAATAACTGCAATAAGTGAAATTCCACCACGTCGTAATAATGTCATCAAATATATGGAAGTGTGTAATGAAATTATCTATCAAATGGAAGTTCATAATCATAGAATTATTGATCATATTGATCAAACTGCTCATCCTAAACGTAGAACAGAATTTACGAAGGCTAATAAACTCAACGATGAAGAATATTTAAAATTTAAGTTTAAAGGATATAACGTACCATGGATAGTAGGAAAATTCAAGATTACCAGAACCTAAATACGCTGACTTCATCGATGATACACTACCTAGCGTTTCACAATTAGATTATTCCGATGATGGCTTTTTTCGTACAATTAACAGATGTAACAATTTATAATCGTGTATTAAGAAATGAACAGAGTTCCGAGTATATAACGTAGGGTCCAATTAAGTGGATATTTACATCACAATCTACCGGGAAAAGTTTCACTATAACATACAATAATGTATCTGCGAGATTCAACAACATAAAGCGATTATATCAAACTCACCAACAACAACTTTGAAATCTTTTTCAAAGATCTCTCTCTGTCGGAAATTATTTGAATTTTTCAACAACAATTACACGTAATTTAATCAAGCAAAACCAACAACAACTAAATACAATTATTGCTGATATGAATTCGTTAAATAAAAGATTACTCGATGAATCATTTGATAGAAATTTTCAAAAAGTGTTTTCGTTAACAGATAAAACTTGACCTGATTATAAATTCCCCGGGTATGATGTACCAGCGTTAAAAGCATCAACGAGAAAACTCATTGACGAATTCTTCCCAGATTCACGCGTTATGGTTTAAACTAATTCCACCAGAAGCAATTTTAACATCAACGAATTCAGTGTACCGCAACAACAAACACAGATTTCCCGGCAACGTTGATATATCATCTGTTATTGCAATACACGTTATCTGTGATGGTATCCTGGGAAGTTTCTCAATTGATACTTCAAAATCAAACAAAGCCACCCAAGGATATATCATGTACACGTTTTCTCCAGACGTATCACCAGGAAGTCTTATAGTGAAAAACCCACCTAATTTGACTTATCTTGAGCCCATTGATCCATTTCTGTCCATGATGAATTTTTCAATAACCGATCAAGAATTTAACCTAATTGACCTTCGCGAGGAAACACTACAAATAACGCTAGATGTAAAGTCTTAAAAAGACTTCAAAATCGTAAAATTCCATAGAAAATTCTTCAATTAAAAAAAAAAACTAAAACAGTTTTAATAATGTATCAACACGTGCTAGTATCTATCCATGACAAAGAAATTCTTGAACAAGCTATCACAGAGGTATTTAACGGAGCAACAACAAGTGAATTCTACGTGGATATAATCATAGATAACCTAGGTCAGGAAAAGTTTTTATTGACTGATTATGAAATGTTAAATCTTCAGAAAAACGTTATAACCGTGGTGAGATTAACCCGTGTTCAAATAATGCAATACGCCCATTTATGCTTATCCGTGCAAAATCTAAAAACAATACTGAAAATTCTTTAGTGAAAATCGAAGGATTTCACGATTTCAGAACTACAAAAAAAATACTGCATTATACTTCCCTGTTGTTGACACAGGTATTAATCACACAATACAATTTTACTTCCCTGTTGTTGACACAGGTTTACAAACTTTGTTCTAGCTGAGTAATCGCGTTTCACATTACCTGTGTACGGGTTATACGAAGGAGGTTCTCTACGCGTGGGACTCAGCCTGATCGATTAAAGCTTTTATCTGTTTCACCTTACAATTAATAATTTTTCTTTGCTCGTATTCAGAACTTAATTGTTTCCGTACATCTTCTACGATCGTACATAATGGTACAAACACATTAACGTCTTCAACATTAACTAAACTCCCACGGATAAATTTTTGGATGCGCTTAATTAAATAATACTGCTTAGCGAGTATATACTTTCCATTGTTTTGTGCAAATTCCATGTCTTCAAAATCAGTCATTATTTGATCACATTCCGACCCCGATGATAGTTTAATATTTTGATCTTTAAGTTTGTTAATTTCAACAATAATACATCTGATATTTTCAGAATTCATATATATGAAAAAGTATATTTGTTTAATTAATGAATTGCAAAGCAATTCACCATCGTGGATTTTCATTGCAATTTAACAAAATGAATTCTGGACCCGCTAAGGTGTTGGTCATCTTAGCACGTCCAGAAGCTTTATGCGATTATAGGTGATAGGTATACAATGAATGCAAACCCGTTGGAACCCCCTTGGTGTATTTATACATCAAGCGGCGTCCAGGGTTTACAAATACAATGAATGACGGCGGCATAACATAGGATATAGGATGATTATGGTATATAATACAAATACAATGGATGACGACGGCACATTCAACCCCAATGATCTAGTATGGTTGGCGGTTGTAACATATAGGACAGCACTCACGCAAAGCGTATTCCCTTATTAGTAGAGTCTAACTCGGATAACGGGATTGACTTACAAGAGGGTACGTTAGGCGAGACGACGGCACAAACAATAATACGAGTAACTTAACTAAGGACGGTACAACAATAGATTATAGGATGATTATGGTATATAATGCAATGCAATGGATGACGACGGCACAACAATAGATTATGGTATTTACAATGAATGAAATGACAATGGTATTTACAATGAATAATGACAATGGTATTTACAATGGATATATGACAATGGATGGCTATTCTACATTCAGGTGCAAAAGCAAACCTCAAAATCAACCCGGTTTGAATATCAATAATAACATTCACACCACGTATGACGGTGTGATTTGAGTTTGCACTTGAACTTCGGCAAAAGCCCAAACATAACACAGACAAGGTAGTATATAACCACTCATTATAACGAAGTTAGAATGAGAGATGTGTGTTTTTTATTCCTTGTTGTGTATAATTCTGATTACTGACAGCGCTGAATTAATAGTGAGTACTTGTAAAAACACTAAAAAAAAATTATTTGTAAACTTCATGATCAATTTTGTTTCCTATGAAAATCCTTTGTTGAAAGGGAAATTGCTTTGCAATTTCACGAAGGATTTCACGAACAGATAATTGATTATTTATGACAATTATAACAGCCAATCAAAAACTACCTCCGCGGTTTCACCAACGGTAACTCTGTCATTGGTGATTTGTCACACATGTTATACCAGCGAGTTATCTCCGCTAATTCACAATATACGATTATACATAAACAAATCGAATCCTATTATTGAAGCGTTTTGAAAAAGCGGTCTTGGTTATATTCTCTGCAACAAATCGTACCGAGGTCGAACAAATATCGAAATGCCTACCAGCTGAAGTCATAGATGGAAATACTATCTCCGTGTTATTTTCAGTATTTATTGATTTTACAGCTCTCTTCCCAATTGATTTACAGGTACCAGTTCCTCCTCGTTTTGTGTTTTCACGTTGTGTAACGGCTTTTAAATTATTTAAAGAATTATTAGTCTTAATGCGATCAATATGATCAATAACAAAACCATCCTTGATCAATCCGTTAAATACTTCATAGACAAAACGGTGATTATGATATATTTTCCCTCCAGCTTGAATCATAAAATATCCTTGATTAGGCATAGTACCAACCGGCTTCTTGAGTCTACAGTTTCTAACAACACCATCACGAGAGGCTTCATAGTTTTTAATAACACGATGTCGTTGAAATTCTTGGTTCATTTATATACTAATATATTTATTTGTCTAATTCGTTAATTGGCTGAATTATAACAATGGGAAATCTTTCTATGTAGTCGTTGGCAGTTTTTATGATTTTGCCGTTGACGTCATTGACAGAGTCAGGATTTTTGATTCTTTTTTTGTCATAATAACGCTTCAATTCTCTATAACGCTTACCACCGGAATTGATACATAACTCTGATTTGCCTCTAACACCTACCCCACAATGGAGGCACGGGAGAGGACCTTTTGAACCGTTTCTCACACTTTGCATATGATACCCAGAGAATTCATTTCTGCATGATTTGTTACACGTAGTTACTGATCCAATCATGAGCCTTTTGCAATGATTCATTATATACTTTTTTATTTAAATACTTGTTTTAATTATAATATGAAGGAATTCAAGAGATTAACGAAAATTAAGCCTAAATTTAATCTCGATAGAGTATCTGTTAAACCAAAACGTCTAAACGACGATAGCATGAAGGAATTCAAGAGATTAACGAAAATTAATCCCCGATTTAATCTCGATAGAGTATCTGTTAAACCGAAACGTCTAAACGACGATAGCATGAAGGAATTCAAGAAATTATCAAAAATTAATCCCCGATTTAATCTCGATAGAATATCTGTTAAACCGAAACGTCTAAACGACGATAGCATGAAGGAGTTCAAGAAATTATCAAAATTAATCCTTCGAATACTAGATTCGATCTCGATAGAATATCTGATATGAAGGAGTTCGAGAGATTATCGAAAATTAATCCTTGGAAAAATGCTAGATTTAATCTAGATAGAATCTCTAATATACCAAAAAGTCTAATAGATGACAAAACCCTGTTGAGTAAAATCAGCGACTGTTTTAATGAATTTAAGCGCGATGGAGCATCTCATACGTGGTCAACATTTCGAATTATTGATGAAGATGTCAATGTACCCGTACTCGATGCTACTATGAACGATGCAAGAGCAGCTGAGATAATCTCACATCTTCGAAAACGGTATTTTTTAGAATAAAATTCATTATCGAAGATGAAGGTGAATGGATTATCAGAGATAAATTTGAACCCATTCTCAAAGATAAAAAATTTGTCATTGTGAGTAGAGATTCCAAACCAGGAATTCTAACTGGAATTGACAAACCATACTACGAGAGATCTTACCCTGTAACAGTAGTTGTTTACGGAATATATCCGCTAAATGATAAGCCAAGTATTGCAAAACTAACACCTATGAAATATTCACCGTTGACTTCGTCAAGGCTCAATTGTGTAGCAACACGGGTAATGGAACACTTCACAAATGCATACCGAGGAAATAAACTAACTGAACAACGACGAAAAAAAAAATAACCGAATGGGAACTGACAGTGAAACAGCGTGGGGCAACAATTCAAGATATAACCAAATTAGAAGCATCATTAAAATTTCCAATATCGGTAGCGACGATAACCGGAGAAGTATTATACGAACCGAAATATCAATCGCGAGGAGCTCCAATTAAAATTATTGATCATAACAAACAAGCGTGGAGACCTGCAGTAAATGTATTTCCACGAGAACGAATCGTGAGATATATCCCCGGGGAATTTTGTAAGGATATTTTCCACGAAGATAGGTTATTCGATGCTATTCATGCGTTGTGTAAAGATGATCCTGTGTCAGTGTGGCTACTTCGCGGTGCTGAAGATTCAGAATCAGGATTTGATCAATTTGTAAAACCTAATGGAGAATTATATCGTACTAAAGCGTTACACTCAAGGATGAAAAAAGCCGCTGTAAAATACTCGAATAATTTTCATGAAAAACTACTCACGGATAGTTTTACGATTCCATCAGTGGTAGCTCATTTTGCACGAGAAAAGAACTCATGGCGTCCAACACAAAGTGATTTTCTCGAAAATGTTAAATCAAGCTGTTCTAAATTCGGTCATGGAGGACTGTGGAATACAAAATACCACCGCGAGGGTATGATTTCAATTGATATATCCGCGTGTTATCCAGGGAGTTTTCTAGGATATGGAGAATGTACTAAGTATTTTAAACGATTTGGACACCCCACACATGAAATGACTCGTGTTTCTGTTAATGGTCCATTGCCTGATTTTGATTTAACTGGATTCGCTTGTGTGGTATCATTTGAATTAGCTTCAGGATTACATCCGTGTAATTATGTTTGGATTGGTAGAGATATCTCTGAAAAACACTGGATGCCAATAGTGTTACTACGATATATGTTTGATAGTGGTATGCTGATATCACTGATTATCAGCGAAGCAATTATATGCTATCGAGCTCAGAAAGAAGTTTGGCTACCACAACCCGATCTAGATGATATAATACGCGAACAACGAAAACAGTTTTCTGATGGGAAATTGGAGATTTTCAATGAACAACAAATCATGAAATTGTCTAAGGAGTTATTTGAAAATGAAAATGGACTAGCAAAAGATTTTGGACGAAAAATAATTGGTAAATTTACTCAAGGTGGAAGATATGACAATGCAAATTACTCTTCGCGGTTGATCATAGGCAGCGCTGAATATGATTTTATCATAGCGGATTTAACGAAACATGGAAAACTTGTAACTCGTAAAGATGCTTTTCTTTCCAATGGTGAGAAATTGGGTACAATTGTTTCCTATTGTGATGGATATAGTCTCCAATACACACATTTGAGAAGTTATATGCTCGGTTATTCTACTATTAATCTTTTTTCGATGATAAATAGATTTCCTAATACCGCGGTTAGAGTAGCTACTGATTCGATGTATATACACGAGAAATACAGATCATACGTGGCTGAATTCACATCCCCGGAGGAATCGTGGGGATGTTGGCGATTTAAAAAAGAGACGCTACATGAGTATTGTAAATCTGCCGATGTTACCAACGACGATAAATACTTGAAAAGCAACCAATTATCAGAATTATCTAACGCGCCATCGATATCAGATCCGATTACGCGATATAAAATCGTTTATTTGAATGGTTGTGGAGGATCAGGAAAGACAACACGAGTAATTAATTTATTTCATAGGAAAAGAAAACCAATTGAAAAATCCGTTGAAAAACCAATTGAAAAACTTACAGATGATCAAAAACAGATACAAGAAATCATACGACAAATCCTAGGGGAAAATTCTACGGAAACCCTTATAGAAAATTCTATGGAAACCCCTATAGAAAATTCTATGGAAAAATCTACAAATTTCACAAATATGATTGTGCTAACACCAACTCATAAACTTGCCAGAGACATAAAACAACGAAATGTAAAATCTGGTACTTATCACAGCTTCTTCCGATGGAAAGGCGATAAGTGGGCCCCTGAAAGAATGGGACAGAAATTTATTCTACCGGTGATAATCTGGGATGAAATTTGTACAGTACCGTTGAAAGTACTAAAAATATTTCTTGAATGGCTGTCAACGAAAAATACAAAAATTATTATGTGTGGTGCTCAAGGTCAGCCACCACCATTTGTCGGTGAACCTCCTCATGAGTGGCTCAAAAAACACGTTGATTACTACGAAGAGATTAATGATGACTATAGATCGTTAGATGAAGTATTACGTGAGTTTAAACAACTAATCAGATTACAACCGGATAGAATCCAATGTGAAATAGCGCGTGAAATAATTTCAGAAACTCCCATGAATGATTTTTGGGAAACGTGGAGACCAAACGATTTGATAATCGCAAGTAGAAAAATAGTCAGAGACAAACTTCAGATGAAATTATTTGAATTGCATAAGTGTAAATTTGCAACACTTCCAGTACCGCTCTGTTATAGACCAAAAGATACACGAAAGCAGAATATTGACGTTGACATTCCTGGACAACAACAAAAGCAGAATTTAGTGTTAAATGATATTGTGCTGGTTGATATCAGCGTCTTCGAAGATGCATTGCGTGCTAATAAATTCCCGTGGAAGCTAGGTTACGCAGCGACAATACACTCTTCACAAGGATTAACTGTCACAGACACAATTGTTTGGATAGTAGATTATCGCATTGAGTGGTCAAATTTAGTTTATCTCGCATTATCCAGAGTACGAAGAATAAATCAGCTTTAAGAATTGTTGTTGACGAAGTCAGTGACCATAATGACACTTCAATAAGTGATATTGTTAGCGTTGATAGAGTCAAGGACATAATCAGAAAAAAACTCTCTGGTTATAAACAACAGGATAAAAAAAATAACAGAAAATTTGACATTGATGCTGAATTAATAATTTCACTGAAGCAACAACAGTATAATCACTGCGCGAGTTGTAATTGTATAATGCGTTGGAGTTGGTCGGATAAAGATCCTCGCCAATTCACCGTAGACAGAAAGAATAGCAGCATTGTTCATACCAACGATAACGTTATGCTGACTTGTCTTGAGTACAACAGACGTCGGGGTGCCAGCACAATGCCTCTGGGGGGTGCTAGTTAAGACCACGCGGTGGTAATTGAGTATCCTCGGGAATTACCTGTAGTTGTTGTCGAGTAAATCCTCGCTGAGGAGCAGTTGAATCTAGTTTATAGATTGATGGTCTAGAAACGCTAGCGTTTCCACCAGTTGATCGTGTTATACCGGATATCTTATGCGTAGTGACACTCCAAATAGGATCAGTAGCTCTTTTTTACCACCCTCAAGCTCTCCTGGTTCATATAAATACCTTACAGTGACATTACTACCAAGAATAGGTTCCTTGAAATCTTTTTGTGGTTGTACGGGTATATACTTTTCTTTAATCGCGTTGCTAGGTTTCATGTTGATTGTTCTAGTAATCTCATTATTGATTGCGGTAACTACACCTGGTAATCTCTTAACCCATTCACGAGATCTTTTTTCTTGGATGAATTCTTATGCGTATTGATATCCAAATAACCGCTCTGCAAGAGTCCGATTAAATCGTTCCACAATTGCCTGATCACGGTGTAGTGCAGTATGCACTCGTCTAATGGTGACATTGTGATGTTTCATCGTTGTTAAAACAGCGCCTTGAAATTCCTTGCCAGGATCAACTTGTAATAGATTTGGCCAACGCAGAGGACCTCGTCGATAAATCCTTTGAAATGCAGAAGCCACTTCAGTTGATGATTTTGTCTTTAGCGGTTCTGCTTGTTTGTATCGACTCGCATTATCAACTACGGTTAACGCATATTTGTAACCTTTATCATGTGGCAGAAATAGTATATCAGCCTGATGAACTTAATTAGGAACTGTCACATTAAAAACCAAGTAGTTAATTTGTTTAGGTGGTGGTAGATAAATTTGCCATATCGCCTGTTTGGATAACCAATCCGCCGCTGTACTTTTTTTTACTTTTGCAGCGCTAGCGAGTTTACTTATTGCTGCCTTACCTCTCCAGCATCCTCTCGGAAATAGATTCCATGTTGTTATTAATTTTTTTGTACCGCATATTTCACATATAATGTTGTTATTAATTACCTGCACCAAATATTAATTTACCTTTCATGGCGGATTTTATCAACCAAGAGGCTAATCTTTCTTTGATGGATTTATCTGGAATAGCATTCAACGCGTGAATCAATTTCACATCCGCGAGATGACGCTGTTGTAAATCATCACTACGGTAAGCTATATCATGTACACGACACGCTTCATCGATAGCGTTTATAGAATGTTCCCCCTGACGTGGATTATTTTGATCATCAAGTCGTATGTCTAATCGTGTTCCCGGTCCACAATAACTATATCCCGGAAGGTGTTTTTCACCTGGATATTTTGGCCATGGTAACCCTGGAAGTGCTGCAAACTTAGTGGCAATATCTCCTCCTTTATTTTCACAAATCGATATTTTTTTGTACCGCATATTTCACACTTGCCGGTGACCGCGCTTCTGTTATGTTTTGTGGTAACAGTCGTTGGGTCAATAGTCGGTGTACGCGCTCTACATTTCACACAATATAGATCCATAATTATATTTATGTTATATCAACAAATGGAAGTGATCGATTTCTCTGCGTTGAAAAAGCAACAGCCGATAAAACATCATCCGATGTTACCAAACGCAATCAGAATGATGATAATTCGACTCTCCGGAAGTGGTAAAACCAAATTGTTGTTAACGATGATAATGAAGTATTTAACCTGGGATAAATTATATCTGATTGCGCCAAGCGTAGATGATCAACATTGTTATCAAGTGCTAAAAGATTATAACGAAACTGCTTCAGAAGCTTACGGCGGAAGCGTAATTGAGTTTATAACAGATATCAATGATGCGCCATCCGTGGAAGACCTGGATGGATTCGTTAATAATCTTGCTGTATACGACGATGTGATGTTGGACCAACAAAAGAATCCAGCTAGAATATTTTCGAGAGGACGTCACAAAAACTCTGACGTGATATATGTTACTCAACGTTATACACAAATACCAAAAGTGATAAGGGATAATTGTAATCTGTTGTGTGTATTTAACGGTGTTGACACGTACACGTTAAAAAATATTTGGCAGACCTGGTGTCCTGACATGGATTATAATCGATTTCAAAATTTCTTTAGCGGCGCCAGAGCTACCCCACATGGATTTATAACGATAAATATACACGACTCTCGGACAAGATATCGAGTTGGATTGGATCGTATCTATAACTAATTCGGTTAGCGTATAGCATCAGAAAACTCTTTTACATTTGAAATAGAACCTACATATTTAGGATTTAAATTCCTATCTTTTTGATAATATCCCAGCGCGGCAAAGTCTGTTAATTTTTTAAATTTAGTTTCATCGATATATGCTAAAATTTCTTCGGTAAATCTATTTCGGAGTTCTTGAACTCTATTACCGCCGATTTTTTTAGGTTTAACCACAGGTTCAACAGGTGGAGCAACCGCAGGTGCAACTGGTGGAGCAGCAACAGGTTTAGATTCTTTTATCGCGGTTACAACCTCCCCAGTTGCCGTAGTTATAGGCTTAAATAATTCTTTAGTGTCCGTGGCAAAATCCATCTTTGCTTGTTGACGCGCTTGAAGATTATCTCTAAAAGAATCTCTCATCGGGAGAAATTTCTTAATTGCAGCCAACCGTTCTCTAGTTAATTTAGTTATTTGTGCTTCTCCGATGTTTGACATTTATATAAAAAATATATCGCTAATTCATCATCGTATCTATAGCTAATTCGGTTAGCGTATAGCAGCAGAGAGGGTGAACGCCAACGACAATGGCGTCTTTTTTTTACCATTCTACTAAGCATTTTCGAGAACATCAGTTGGCTAAATTGAGGTTTATTAAGCAATTTCGAGAAGGCTTCAGTTAGCTAAATTGAGACTTATATAAGCATTTTCGAGGAACCTCAGTTAGCTAAATTGACGCATGTAAAAGTTGGTCTGTTCACCCTCTCTGCTGCTTAAAACTGACTTCGTCACGTGCCATCGTCGCCCATATTGGATTACATCGTCAAGATTCGAACCGGGAACTATTAGAACATTTAGTTATCAGGACTCTTGCAATTCCACTAGTGAATTATATTGTGAATATTCTTTTGGATTAATTTTAGGATTTGATTCTCTAAAACCGTAAGTTTATTTATTTTCTTTTGTGAAAATATTTGTACTTAATAAATTGTTTGGTAAATTTTACAAGATTGTTATTTTCACTTCTTTCTATGTTGCTGCTTTTTCGAGCCTTAACACGTAATAATATACTTTTGTATGAATTTGTCATTTCCATATATATGCATACAACATCTGTCTTCCTCTTGTCATCCATGTGAACAACACTGATTAATTTAAATGGAAATAATAATTCTCATTTATGTGGATACTGTTTAATGTTCTTCCATAATGTACAAGCAATAGTCCTAAAATGACAGTAGTAAATATGTTCTAAACACTTTTGAGCTTCCGTAATTTAAAATGTCGTAAAGCATCCAAATAATACTTTATATTGCCATTCGATGTTTATTAAAAAATTACATGTAGCAACAAAAAAAAAACCCGTTCCATTTTAAAGTAAACGCTTCGTTTAGCAGAGAGAGTTAGTCGACCTAATAATAGAAGCGTCCATTTGTAACTCGAAGAGTTAAAGGCAAAACGCTCCATTTTGAAAGTAAATGCTTTGTTAGTCGAGTATACTTATCACCCGGTTACTTATTCGAGGTCACTCCCTCCCAGCTGATGAAAATTAAATTATTTTTCACCAAATTTGGAAGGAAAATAACTTTTGTTATGCCTGAGAATCTTTTGAATATTTTTTGTTGTGCATACGTACAACGTTAACTTGGGGAGCGTGTGGTTTTACACACAAGCTACGGAACCAGTAAATGTGTCGCCGGAAATTACTTGCGGCGAGGGACATTATAATCACGATATGCACGGTTAATTTACCCTGAATAGTACTCACTGTCATATGAATTTGAGCAAGATCAACGTATAACCGACACTTCATTTTGTTCCGAAAAAATATACAGAATTAGTGACTTGTTTTACAAATATTGATGCAACATGGGGATCGTGGAGAATAAAATAAGAAATATTGTATGATTTATCCTGAATCCGCAGATTTTGAAATCGAATATACTGATAATAGCAATCAGATATCAGAGTTATGGTCTGCGCTGTTTGTGTGCGATCCAGTATTCAGACATAATACTGTTTATCTAAATGGACTTGGTGAGTGCGTTAAAACAATTAGAGTGATGGGATTATTTAGACAGAATTCGGATTTAGTTGTATTAACTCCTACCCACAGACTCGTGAGAGAAATGAAATACAGAGGTGTAAAGTCATGTACTTATCACAGCTTATTTCGGTACAAGGGTGATACATTGACTCCTGATCGAATGGGTGAGAAATATAAAAACAAAATAATAATTAGGGATTATATATGCACTGTGTCACTAGATATATTAAAAATGCTTATTGGTTGACTATTGTTAAAGAATACAGCTGTGATAATATGTGGTGATTATAGTCAACCACCACCATTTGTTGGATTTGTAGATTATAGCATTAATTTTGCAATATCAACACCATTCGTACGTTGATTTCTAAGTAAAATTACGAAAAATGATTTGTACAACACACATAACAATTTCAATCATATCCTGTATTTAAATTTTTGTTGTTGCAACAATAAATAAATCAGCAGTTGGAGTTTTAGATATATAATGCGAACAATATAAATCCATATAATTATACTGTGAATGTAATTTAATTTTCAGCGACACGAAAGCAAGAATCCATCCATCATCCATTTCTACCAAAGTCTATCAGAATTACATGTCCATCTGGAAGTGGTAAAACGCAATTACGTCTACTTCGAAAAATGAGATGGTTGAAATGGGATAAATTATATTTGGTAGCACCATCTGTAGATGATCAGAGATGCTACGATAGACTTAAAAGATTTTAATGAAAATGCAACTTGTTAAGTGAAGATGGTGATGATGGTATTAATTTTATCCCTGATATGGATAAAGCACCATCTATAGATGGCATTGATGAATCCGTTTTTAATTTAGTTGTGTACGATGATGCAATGCTGGATAAACAGTCTATTCCAGTTGGAATATGTTCCCGAGGTAGGCAAAACAAATTCCGAAAGTGATCAGAGATAACTGTAATATTCCAGATGTATTTAATAGAAATGATACCCATACACTTAGAAATATTCATTAAACACGGTGTAGTGCAAATAAGGATATAATTCATTAAAAATCTTTCAACAGCGCAAGCTACCCCACACGGATTTATAACGATACATTAACATGACCCCAGATCACGATATCGAGTCGGTCTTGATAAAACATTGAGAGAATGGTCTACTTTATAGCAGCAGGGAGAGTGTGACCTCGAATAAATGTATGGGTGGTAAGTGTAATCGACTAACGAAGCGTTTACCTTCAAAATGAAGCGTATTTGTTAAACTCTCGGATTGACAGATGAACGCTTATATTATAAGGTCGCCTCACCTTTTCTGCTGTTTATGTCATTCTTCTTCAACATAACTTTAATTATAAACATATGGGACGTTTCTTCTATTTTTTGAATTAGATGAATAATAATCAAACTAGTAAGTTATGCATTGTGACAACGTGTGCAGCTTAAATTAAATATTTATTTTTCATAAAATCTAACCTTTGTTGTATAGAATAGTTGAAGATTTACCTTGGACAGTTGCCAAGAGGTTCCATTTGTACTGTTAAACATTATCAAAATGCTATGTGTGCACGAATCAAAAACAAAATTGTAACTTGTGCATTATTAGTACACAGTAATGTTTCGGCCATCTTGCTATCAGGCTCATGTGCCATATTTGAAAGATATCATCATTGTAAGCTAAATGGAAAAAGACATATTCCCCATTTCATCATATTCATTATTTAAAATAATAACAGCTCTTATCAAACTTGTATTCCAACACAAAATTTTATAACAGGTATCTTCTACACGTGCACCAATTTTCCTACAGCCATGCAATATGTAATTCACATTCTATTAATGTAACGAACTGAACGAAATGTACATTGAAAATGTTCTCTATTTGGCTTGTCTGCTTTAGAGTTAGTAGTCGAATAAGTACCTCCCTAATCTTATAAAAACATGGTTATTGAATAATTATCTTTAAAATCGTTATGATAATCATCATCAACTTATTATTATTATTATTATTATTATTATTATTATTATTATTATTATTATTATTATTATTATTATTATTATTGTTAACCGTAATAGTGGTAATAGTAACAGTAATAGTAATAGTAAGCATGTGAAACCTTGCTTAGAATCCTCAGTGGTGTGGATACACAAACAATTGTTGGTCTTGGAACACACAATCCCTTATGACAGTGATGAAATAAATAAATAAATAAATAAATAAATAAATATATATATATATATATATATATATATATATATATATATATATATATAAACTAATAAAGTTTATGAATATGATTACATTAGAAAATACGATGAGCATGTTCAAGCACGATATATATATATATATATATATATATATATATATATATATATATATATATATATATACGTACCTACGCTATTTGGTCTACATATGTTATTTTTATGTTTATTTGTCAGATTCAGTTCGTTCAATTATCATTATATGATATAGTAGCTTAATCATATTCACTTGAAATAATATGACATAAATTATTCGTTCGTAAACACCTAATGTTGATCTAGATCGTGACCTTGATTCACATATACACGTGGTTCCAGTAGCTGCACTGTAATATCTGTCTTCACCTTCGTTGGTCTTTGGATCGGTACAACGCATGAGCCGACATATATATTCAAGGTTTCCCTTTAAAACAAATAATTGCTTTTATATAGAGGTGTTTTGAGTTCACGTAACTGGTATGTTATTATTTGCGTAGTAAGACTGAAATTAACAAGCATTGGAACAATTATTGAAAATGTGTTTTCCAGATACATTTTAGTCTGCAGACAATCATGAAGTTAATATAGCGAGGGGCAAATGTAGATAAAGTTAGTGTTGATATGATAGTAATATTAATTGACTGCATGAGTTATTATGCATTTTCTATACTTATTTCGTTAAAAACACTGCTAGCAGCAACGGCATTTAAAGATTTAAACTTGTTAGTAGAAATGAATCGATGATAATCGCTATAATAACGGAATGAAAACAAATGTATAAATTACACGAAGTGCCCCCATGTTAATATACTTGAATGACATATCTAGCTATTGCGCCGGAAATTCAATGGATGGATCAATGTCTCACAAATATCTACTTCCTTTGATATGGCTCAGTGAAATTTTGCATTACATCACCTGCATTAGAAATTACATTTTTGAATGAATATTACAATCATAGATATTGTACCGTATTGTTATACTTTTCACCGTTCTGCCTTTTTGCGTCGTTTATTTATTTAAGTTGCGAAGGTGTGGAATGTTAAATATTAGTTTTGATGGCATTTATAACATTTTAAATATCCTCCACGTCACTCGATAGACCTAACTGTTAATCGTTTGTCCAAAATGTCTTGTAAACATATGTAGGTCTCATATTTGTTCATGTCCCTCTGGAACGGTTCTCAGCAAATGAGATTCTATGCACCTTTCTCTCCCAATGTGTACTGCATGTATTGATAAATGCATTAATATATACAATACACAATAACTTTCACTTTAAACAATTATTAATGCATAGTAGTCGTATGTTAATATATATATATATATATATATATATATATATATATATATATATATATATATATATATATATATATATATGTGTATATATTGTTATATGCTTAGACTTGAATAAACAGTAATATAGAAAGAGTGAAAATAACAAGCTTGTAATACATTAAATAAACAATTTATTGAGCACAAATATTAAAAAAAAAAAATAATTTTAAGGTTTAAAAAATCAATTCCAAAATTAATCCAAAAATAATTCCAAAAATAATCCACTAGTGAAATTGCAAAAGTCCTGGTAATAAAATGTCCTAATAATTCCCAGTTCGAATTTTAGTGAAGTATCCAAGATGGAAGACGATGCCACGTGATGAAGTCAGCTCTGGTCTTATGAAATTCATTGAGCACAATTATTTCCCAGATAAAAAACAAAATAAATCCTCGTGATCCAAACGAATTGAAATAATTTCCAGAACAAGGTAATTTAAAATAACTCAAGACAACTCAACTTAATATTCTAACAGCCCAACTTCTACTAAATAGTTCGCTCTAAAACATCATTTATATACCTGTTTTTACGTAAACAAGGAAGGGGTCACATGATGTTCTAGAGTCTTTAGAACAAAGTTACATTCAATAAATCTCGTACACACCGTATGACCGAGATGAGAATCAGTTATTTTTACTCTCAAGAACTAAAAATAGAAAGGTGTTTATAACAAAACTCCATAATGTCATTGGAATCGACCAATCATTTTAAAAGTTTGTTTACAACTCTGATACCAGGTCAGAAATGATGTCAACATCTGGTATTTTTTCGTGGAGTACAGGTCATCCCACTTTCTAACAAAAATATCTTCTAATGAATGAATCTTAAACTTAATATGTCAAATTTGAATCTGACATACAAAGAATTAAAACAAAAATAAATGACTTACGTAACAATGTACATATATATATATATATATATATATATATATATATATATATATATATATATATATATATATATATATTACATTTCTGGATCGATAAACGGCTTTTCATCATATGGGTTAGATGCAGTGCATAATATTTCATTATGTTTTCATCAATATTAAAAAAAATTGAAAACCATCTGTTCAATAAATTAGTTTATTGCTTCAAGACACGGGTTTAACTGTAACGAATATATGACGGCAATGGATACTTGGAGATGTGCACAGTTTAAATAGAGACGATTTGGACAGTATATGTCAGACCTTCAAATCTGAGTTTATTAATTACTTTCCGTTATATTAAAAAGGTCAATTAGGAAAGTTACGGAGATCATAATGTTACAAATATTTTTATTGCTGTGTAAAAACACAACGTTTTGCATTGTAATGTGGGTGTTCATTCTTTTCCTTTTCTACAAATATCCCTTTCACAGTGTGAACAGAAGATACATCACAATAAATCTATCTCAATTGTTGTATTTAGCACTAAATTGCGATCCGTTGAAATTAAATATCTGTACTGAATAGTTCTAGTTCGGTCCGGCTGAAGGCAAAATAACGGGCCTAGTTATATACACGAATCGGTCCCGCTGAAGGCAAAACAACGGGCTCGTTACAAAATCATAAAACTGTAAATGAAAGATAAAAACCAAGACTAAGAAATCATACTACTACAAGATACACATTTTTAGATATTATAATATTTTTGAATATATGTGACATGCCTTACTAAAGTCGTCAAAACAACACGCAAAATGTACCAATATTATGTTCTTTCATCCGTAATCACACATACGCACACTCTGTACTTACTCCTCAATACTTAGATCCAAATCCATTAATAATGACACACTGTATATCAGGTGGGAAACGCACGCCTGGCTGTTGTCTTATGTTCTTTAGAAATTCGGCTGACAGTTCCTGGTCGTGTATATGTTTGTTGGTCACACACGTTTTGGAATTTGCGCTTTATATATTTATATATGCGTGTTTGTTTGTGTGTGTGTGTGTGTGTGTGTGTGTGTGTGTGTGTGTGTGTGTGTATGTGCATGCATGCTTGTAACCAAAATGATATCGTGAGGCCACGGTATATCTGTATTCAACAATTCAATGTCAGTTTGCAACTGGTGAGGTTTTAAATTGACTGGTTTTCAACCAAGTTTGATGTGTACAGTTGTGTTGCTCAAGAGCTACTCATTCGATATTAAAAGACATAAGATACGAATGCAAGCTGATAATGTCGTATATCTTGGTACACGTTGACATACTTGTTCACAAGTATCCTCTTGAAAGATTCCACAGAGCATTGTGAAAACATGTAGGGATTTACTGTGTATTTCTTAATTGAGTGGAATGTTGGCGTATGTCTAGACATAATAAAATAATCCTTGGAACTGCATTTGTCGGCCTTGTATCCATCATGAAGTGCTCCAAGGCTGCAAATATCAAGAAGATATTCAATAAACCATATTCAGTGCAGTATTGAAAAACCGAATATACATTAAACGTAATATTTATGGCGACAAGTATAACAACACTTGTCATTTTTAATGTCATGAATATAATGCAACAAAATGTGCTGTTTTGTTTTCTTGGTGCACTCCTGTCAGATAATTTACATTAGAGGCAATTCACCGAGGTAAACACCAGACAAATATACATTAGAATGCAAGTAAATTATTCAGATTCATCATAACATAATGTTTCTAACTATATACTAGTTTGCTAAAAACATCAAAGGATTATTCTGCATGATTGTATCTATCTATCTATCTATCTATCTATCTATCTATCTATCTATCTATCTATCTATCTATCTATCTATCTATCTATCTATCTATCTATCTATCTATCTATCTATCTATCTATCTATCTTTCTATCTATCTATCTTTCTATTGATTTTGATGTCATCGTTCCAATTGAGGTTCATCAGGCTAATATAGTATTAATATGCTTTAACGTTTGGTGATGTTGTGAGCAGATACAAAGAAGCTGAGCCATTAATGACCAAGGCAGCATCAAAAGTATATTCTGCGTTTGAACGAATTTATCGACGAGGACCTTTGCAGTGGCCAAATCTATTAAAAGGTTCATCCTGACAAGGAATATAAGGGTGCAGTTTTATCATTAATGAAGGAACAAGCAGCAGAGAGGGTGAGCCGGACAACATTTTTAGACAAGTTTTCACTGAAATCATGCTTAAAACAATGAAATCAGGCAAAAAAATAAAAAAAATCAAGGAAATCAGGCAAAAAAATCAATGAAAAATCAATGAAATCAGGCAAAAAATAATAATGAAAAATCAATGAAATCAATCAAATCAAAAAAATGACTAAGCCTCCATTCGATTTTCAACCGAATATTTGATCCAGTCCGATACGATATCGTGTTCGAGGGTCATGTAAATTTATTGTTACAAATCCGTGTGGGGCAGACTGAGCATGACTAAAGAAATTTCTAAATGAATTGAAAGTCCATATCAGAACACCATGTCTGCCAAATATTTCGTAGCGTATGTGTATCAACACCGTTGAATACAGCAAGCATATTACAGTTATCTCTAATCACTTTTGGTATTTGTGTGTAGCGTTGAGTGACATAGATCACGTCCGTGTTTTTATGCCTGCCTCTGGAAAATATTCTAGCAGGATTTTTTTGATTATCTAACATGACATCGTCGTATACAACTAAATTGTTGATACTTCCATCGAGGTCATTCACGGATGGCGCCTCGTCAATATCGGTTATAAATTCAATAACATCCTCGCCGGCAATCTCTGAAGCGTTTTCATTAAAATCTTTTAGCACTTCATAGCATCGTTGATCATCTACGCTAGGGGCAATTAAATACAACTTATCCCACTTCATCCATCTCATTATTAAATTGAGCAACAATTGCGTTTTACCGGATCCAGATGGCCCGATTATAATTGCGCGGATAGAGTTTGGTAGCGCTGCATGATGCTTCACTGGTTCTCTTGTTTTAGTCGCTGAAAAATCAATTATATTCATATCTCTATACATAAATTATGGATCTATATTGCGTGAAGTGTAAGGCGCGTACTGGCACAGATGACATGACGACGATTACAACTAAAAATAACCGATCAGCGCTTTCTGGTAAATGCGTACAGTGTAGTACAAAGAAATTTAGATTTGTTTCTAAACCCAAGGAACCCAAGGAACCTTAAAAAAAAAAACGAGGAGGTGATATCGCTGCCAAATTAGCAAAACTCCCTGGAACCCCATGGGCAAAATACCCCGGAGAAAAACACCTTCCAGGGTATAGTTATTGTGGACCGGGAACAAGACTTGATATCAGACTCAATGATCAAAATCAGCCCCGACCCGGTGAGGAACCAATAAACGCTATTGATAAGGCCTGTCACCTTTATGATGTTGCTTATAAAAGCAGCAATTTGCAACACAGGCATCTAGCAGATGTGAAATTAATTCATGCGTTGAATTCTATCACTGATAAATCCTTCAAAGAAAAATTGGCTTCCTTTTTGATAAAATCGGCAATGAAAAGCAAATTGATGTTAGGTGCTGGTAATTAATAACAACATGGAATCTATTTATTATTCCCCAAGAGGATACTGGAAGGGTAACGCTGCAATCAGTAAACTCGCTAGCGCCGCAAAAGTGAAAAAAACCACTGCGGCTCATTGGTTATCCAAACAGGCACTATGGCAAATTTATCTACCACCGCCTAAACAAATTCAATTCTCGCATTTTGATGGGACCTTTCCTAATGAAGTTGATCAGGCTGATATATTATTTCTGCCACATGATCGTGGTTACAAATATGCGTTAACTGTAGTTGATATTGCAAGTCGATACAAAGAAGCAGAACCGTTAAAAACAAAATCAGCCACGGAAGTGGCTTCTGCATTTGAAAGGATTTATCGAAGGAGCCCTCTGCACTGGCCAAATCTGTTACAAGTTGACCCGGGCAAGGAATTTCAGGGTGCAGTGTTATCTACAATGAAATATCACAATGTCGCTATCAGACGAGGGATACTGCACTGCATCGTGATCAGGCCATTGTAGAACGGTTTAATAAAACCCTTGCTGAACGGTTATTTGGATATCAATATGCAAAAGAATTCATCCAAGAAAAAAGATCCAGTGAATGGGTTAAGAGATTACCAGTTGTAGTTACCGCACTGAATAACGAGATTACTAGAACCATCAACATGAAACCTATCAACGCGATTAAAAAGAAGTCGATACCTGAAAAACCACAAAAGGATTTTAGCGTTTCCCAACCAATTCTTGGTAGTAGTGTCATTGTGAGGTACTTATACGAACCAGGAGAGCTTGAAGGGGGTAGAAAAAGGGCTACTGATCCTATTTGGAGCGTCACTACGCATAAGATATCTAGTATAACACGATCTACGGGTAGACCTCCAATCTATAAACTGGATTCAACTGCCCCTCAACGGGGTTTTACTAGACAACAATTACAAGTGATACCTGAGGATACTCAATTACCACCGCATGGGCTTAGCTAGCACCCTTGCGTCTATTGCACTCAAGACAAGTCAACATCACATTATTTCTGACATGACCGAGATTGTTATTTTTTCTGTCAACGGTGAATTGGCGAGGATCCTTATCCGAATACTGCCAACGCATTATACAATTGCAACTCGCACAGTGATTATTCTGTTGTTGCTTCAAAGTGATTATTAATTCAGCATCAATATCAAATTCTCGTTGTTTTTTTTTTGTCCTGTTGTTTGTAACCGGAGAGTTTTTTATCAATAATATCATTATCGTCACCAATGATTTCATCATCGCCAATGATTTCATCATCGAAGACAATTCTTCGAAGCTGATTTATTTTTCGTACTCTGGATACTGAAAGATAGACTAAATTCGACCATTCTATGCGATTATCTACCATCCAAACAATTCTATCCGATATAGTCAATCCCTGTGAAGAATGTATCGTCGCTGCGTATCCTAGCGTCCACGGGGATTTATTAGCACGCAATGCATCTTCAACGACATTGATATCAACCAGCACAATATCATTTAATACGAGAATTCGTTTTTCACTTCCTCACTCTGTCAGGCCTGGAATATCAACTTCGATGTTCTGTTTTCGTGTATCCGATGGCCTATAACAGAGGGGCACTGGAAGTGTTGCAAATTTTTGTTTATGCAATTCAAATAACTTCATCTGAAGTGTGTCCCTGACTATTTTTCTACTTGCAATGATCAAATCGTTTGGTCTCCACATTTCCCAGAAATCATTCATTGGAGTTTCCGAAATTATTTCACGGGTTATTTCACACTGGATTCTATCCGGTTGTAATCTAATTAGTTTCTTCAATTCTTTTAATTCATTATCAAGTGATCTATGATCGGTCTCAATTTCTTCATAATAGTCTACAAAACCCTTTAGCCATTCATGGGGAGATGCACCGACAAATGGTGGTGGTTGGCCGTGATCACCGCGCATGACGACTTTTGTATTCTTCAATAACAACCACTCAAGAAATATTTTTAAGACATCTTCGGACACTGTGTCTATTTCATCCCAAATGATAATTTCAGGAATAAATTTCTCTCCCATGCGCTCAGGAGTCCATTTATCTCCCTTCCATCGGAAAAAGCTGTGATAAGTGCAGGCATTTACCCCTCTCTGTATCATTTCTCTTGCAAGTCTATGAGTTGGTGTTAGCACAATCATTTTTGTGAAATCCGTAGGATTTTTCCCACGAAATAACTCAATTGCCCGGGTTGTTTTTCCTGACCCGCCACAACCGTTTAAATAAACTGTTTTATACAGGCATATTGGATCAGAAATCGGCGGTGCACTAGAAAATTCTGAACACTGATTGCTTTCTAAGTAATTATTTTCAATGGTAACATCTGCTGATTGAATATAATCATGAATCATTTCTTTCTTAATTCTCCATGATCCCCATTTCTCGTTGCCAGTAGCCTTAAAATCAGCCATTTTGCTATTTATGTAAAATGAATCAGTAGCAACTCTAACTGCGGTGGTAGGAAATCTATTGATTATTGAAAACAGATTGATAGAAGCATAACCGAGCATAGAAGCTCTTAGGTGTGTGTACTGCGGATGGTATCCATCATTGTAGGTAACAATTGTACCCAATTTGGTTCCATCGGACAGAAATGCGTCCTTACGATTGACATATAGGCCCTTATTCGTTAAATCCGTGATTACAAAATCGTATTCAGCGTTGTCTATAATCAATCGTGAAGAATATTTCGTATTATCATCTTTGCCACCTTGGGTAAATTTACCGATTATTCTTCGTCCAAGGTTTTTTGATTCATTGTTTCTGATTTCAAATAACTGTTGGGACCAATCCATGATTTGTTGTTCATTAAAATCAGGAAACAGTTTTCGCTCTTCGCTAATTATTTTTTCTAGATCAGGTTGGGGTAACCAGACTGATTTCTGTGCTCGATAGGATATAATTGCTTCACTAACAATTAATGATTTTAACATCTTACAATCAAGCATATACCGTAATAACACTATTGGCATCCAGTGTTTTTCAGACATGTGTTTACCAATCCAAAGATAACTACACGGATGAAGTCCTGTAGCCATTTCAAATGATACTACACAAGCGAATCCGGTTAAATCAAAATCAGGAAGTGGTCCATTAATAGCAACACGGGTCATTTCGTGTGTGGGGTGTCCAAATCGTTTGAAATATTTCTCACACTCTCCATACCCAGGAAAACTTCCTGGATAACACGCAATCATATCAACGGAAATAACGGTATCAGCGGTGTATTTTGTGTTCCATAATCCGCCGTGGCTGTATTCAAGACAGGACAATTTGACATCTGATAAAAACTCACTTCGTGTTGGTTTCCACGCGTTTTTCTTTCTAGCAAAATGTGCTGCAATGGATGGTACTGTGAAACAGTTTGCTAATAATTGATCGTTGTCTTCTCCGTCCCCAGAAAACTCACTAGCTAGTTGTTTCATTTGATTCTGCAGCTCTTCAGTACGGTATAATTCTCCGTTAGGCCTTACAAACTGATCAAATTTGCATTCTTCGTCTGAATTACTATGAAATAGCCACACTGACACAGGATCGTTTTTACTCAAATGGTAAATAGCATCAACTAATTTCTGCTCTGAAAAAAACTCTTCGGTTCCAAACAGATATTTTACGGTTCTATCCCGTGGGAATATTGTTACTGCAGATGACCACGCGTGTTCATTATGATCAATAATTTCAATGGGGTTTCCTTTTTTGATTGATATTTCGGTTCTTTTAATACTTCACCGGTGATTGTCCTTACCGATATTGGAAATCTCAATGATGTTTCTAATTTGGTTATATCCTGAATTGTTGCTCCATGCTCTTTTACCGTGAACTCCCACTCGGTTATTTTTTTTCGTCTTAGATCAGTGAGTTTATTTCCCCGGGACGCATTTGTGAAGTGTTCTATTATTCGTTCTGCTACACAATTTAGCCCTGTCGAATATTTCATGGGTGCTAGTTTTGAAATATCAGGTTTTTCATTGAGCGGATAGATCCCGTAAACAACTGCTGTGACAGGATAAGATCTTTCGTAGTAGGGTTTATCAATTCCAGTCAAAATTCCTGGTTTGGAATCCTGATTCACGGTGGCAGTTTTTTTGCCCCTGAGAATGGGTTCAAATTTATCCCTAATAATCCATTTGCCATCCTCACGGATAATGAATTTGATTCGGAAAAAATGACTTTTTTTCCCCAACATTTGAGATTATCACTGCTGCTTTTACATCATTCATGGTAGCGTCAACAACACCATCAATTCGAAATGTTGACCAACAATAAGATGCTCCATCACGCTTGAATTCATTAAAACAGTCTCTGATGGGTTTATCAAGAATTTTATTCTTGGGTGTATTAGAAACTATATCAAGATTGAATTGAGCATCCTTCCATGGTGATCTCATGTTTCCGTCTTTTGGATGTTTGTTACGTTTTTTGGGTCTATCGCGATTAAATCTATGATTGATTTTTAATAATCTCTTAAACTCCTTCATGTTTCCGTCTATTGGACGTTTGTTACGTTTTTTGGGTTTATCGATATTAAATTTAGGATTGATTTTTAATAATCTCTTAAACTCTTTCATGTTTCCGTCTTTTGGACGTTTGTTACGTTTGTTTCTGTTTACTACACGTTTTTTGGGTCTATCGCGATTAAATCTAGGATTGATTTTCAATAATCTCTTAAACTCTTTCATGTTTCCGTCTACTACACGTTTTTTTGGTCTATCGCGATTAAATCTAGGATTGATTTTCAATAATCTCTTGAACTCTCTATAGGTATTGAATTTAGCATTTTTCGAAGTCAATCTCTTGAACTCCTTCATGCTATATATAAAACAGGTGTCTAAATGAAAGATTTATGTATAATCAATCACTGCAAAATGGGTCAGTCATTGAATTAGACAAATAGTGTAGTATATAATGACCCAAGAATTCAGACTACACCCAGTGATTAAAAATTACGAAGCATCCAGTGATGGTGTTGTAAGACACTGTAGACTGAAGAACCCAATTGGGTGGGATAATGGTATGGGGTATTTGGTGTTTAATGTTGGAAGGAAGACATTTCGCAATCATCGTTTCGTATTTGAATGTTTTAATGGATTGATCAAAGATGGTTTTGTTATCGATCACATTGATTCTAATCCAAGGAACAATTCTTTATCCAATCTGCAAGCTATCACACAGAGTGAGAATTCCAAACGAGGAAGGACTGACACTTGTTCAAAAGCGAGACCAGTAAAATCTTTGAATACAATAACTAACGAAGAGAAAATATTTCAATCATTATATGAAGCCGGTAAGTATTTCAATATTTGTAGAACTTCAGTACGATTCGTTGCAGAGGGGATAACCAAAACGGCTATTTCAAAAAAGAGTGGACAAAAAGTTCAATTTAGTTATGTCTAATGCGTCATATTTTTCAATTAGAGATATGTCATTCTTATAGAATAATGAATTCTGAAAACATGAATAGCATCATAGTTGAAATAGCAAAATTGAAAAATCAGGATATCAAACTATCAGATGGATTAAATCCTGATCAAATTGTGTCTGATTTTCAGGATATAGAATACGGGGTTAACAACAATAAATATATGCTACCCAAGAAGTATGCACTCATCAAAAGAATTCAGAATTCTATTAAAGACTCTCTTTCATTTTCCAGTGACATCAGTGTGTTCGTTCCGTTGTATACTATCATAGAGGGAATACGAAAAGAATTAGGTAACGAATACGAATTGAAAAAAGAAGTCAACTCTAAAATTAGAAACCTACGAGCATTAATTCAAGAAAATTGATTACCCGACCATTGATTGCCTGACCATTTATCATTCCGACCCTCATTTTTTTTAGCCGACCCTCAAGGGGGATGTCAAAAATCGATGGACGATGTGTCAGATTGATCAAAACTAGAATGTTGAAAGTGTCAGTATTATTTATTTTATATACAATTATGACACTTTCAACATCATTGATAGAAGCTGTTATAGGATGAAATAACACTTCCATGACCGTATCAAAAATCATCCGACATGTCAAAAAAGTGGAGAAACTGTCAGTATTATTTATTTTATATACAATTATGACACTTTCTTTATCACTGATAGAAGGTGTATCACGATTAAATAACACTTCCATGACCGTATCAAAAATCATCCGACATGTAACAAAAGTGGGAAAAATTGTTTTACAATTGAAAAATGGTTTCTGATTTCAAATAATGGTCAATGAGACATTAACAACCCGATTGGCTCGTGAACGATTAGATGCAATTAAGAGATTTGTACCAATTCGTGACTCTGTAAGAAATAAACTGCAACAACGACAGAGTTTACAAACTGATTTTGCTCTGAGGTCTGAAGAGTTGTTTAAACCAGTAACCACAGCAACGAAAGGGTTAGAGCGTGCTTTACTGGGAGATGGTCCCGAGACGGGAAAATCTGTTATTGGTGAACTTGAAAAACTAGCAGCGAAAACTGAACAAACTGAAAAAACTGATCCGAAAAAACGACTGTTTCTCTGTTGAATAAATTTACTGATCATGCTAAAATATTAATAAAAAAACCTAAGTTATTGAAATCAAAGGATTATCAAGCCTTTGGTAATTTTGCTGCTCAAAGCTATAATTCAAAAAAAGATTTTTTAAAGGACGAGTATAAAAATGATGAATATCAAGTAATGATTGGTTCGATTATATGTATAAACTAAATAAAGGGATTGGTCGTTTGAATAAGGATGAGATAGGATACAAGGAATTTCAAAGGGGAATTAGTTATTATAAAAGAGAACAAATAGAAGAGCGACAACGAGAATTAGAAGAACGACGTCAAACACCAACACGTAGACAAACAAGAAGACAAAAAAAAAAAAACTACCACCTGATGATGATGATGATTTAGAAGAACGACGTCAAACACCAACACGGAGACAAAAAAAACAAGAAGAACCTAATGATGATTATTTACAAGAAACGGGTTTAGAAAAACTAGATGAAGCAGCTGGTTATAGCGGAAGTGAACTGCAAAATCCAAGGATTGGAAACACTTGTCCTGATAGTGTTATCAATGATATATCACGATTAGATGTTCTTGTAGGAGGATTCCGAGCTGGAAATAATTCACCGGAAATAATTAATGAAGCAGCTGATATCTATAGACGGTTATTTGCCGGCGGTATCATGGATATCAAAACATATCGAGATTGTATTGACGAGTTAGCAAATGGGTATCATAGTGATTAAATAACAATTGAAAACACTATTGTTTTTATAATAATGATAAACCAACCCTCGTCTATGTAGTTAATTCACGGTTTCCAGTTTATAAAGCATACTATGGAAAGCGTTTTCAACTGCGAAGGATAAAATAACATCATTAGTGAGGCGAAAAAAGAAACCGTTACCGTCTACAGAAGAAATGCCTGCAAGTGTTAGTAAAATTATAAATAACGCAGTAGATGAAAAACTAGCGTCGATGGTAAATCAAGGGGACCAAAGCAATATTGCAAACATGATAGCAGGAAGTGGCTTTAAAAACCCACGTCGATGAAAATGGAAATCGTTTACGATGAAAATCCGTAGGATTTCACGATTTAGACTCTGATAAATAGAATAAAATCTTCAAAAGGTCACCTGATCAAGCATTTGATATAGATGCCCCAGTCCCCAAGAATGATTCTGTACGCGATTATCAATATTACGCCTATCATGCCATAAACTCAAATAGTCGAGCAAGAATTGATCTTCAAGTCCATGATACCAGTAAATACTTTTTACCCTGTGAAGCATTTATTGAAGTAGAAGGAGAAATTGTAACAGCTGCTGATACTACTGCTGTACCAGCACCGTATCCAGCTGGTACTCAAGTCGGTTTTGTCAATAATGGTCTTATGGCGCTATTTGAGAGTGCTAGATATCTCATTGATGGAAAAGAAATTGAGTCCATAGATCGTGATGTTGATGTGGCTACAACAATAATCGGGTTAGCGAGATATTCTGATGATTATACAAGATCAGCGGGTCCATCTATGATGTTTGCAAAAGATGGTAAGAATACCGCTGGAGGAAATCAATTTATTATAAGACAACCAAGGGATCGTGCTGCTAACCCTGCTAATGTTGCTGGTATCGAGAATATGATTATAAACAACGATCCTGATTTCAATCTAGGAGCTGCAACACGAAAAGCAATGTTGCAAGGAGAGCGGAAATCATTTTCATGCGCGATTCCACTGCATCACATATTTGGATTCTGTAGAAACGTCAGAAAAGTTATCTACGGGGCGAAGCATACAGTATCGCTTGTACGAAAAAGTGATGATAATGATGCAATTTGGAGGATTCCAGCAAATGCTGCAGCCCCCAATGCTGATGCCGGTAGAGTCGATTTAACAAAAATATCATTGTGGATGCCAGTGTTGACTCCAGCAATCACCGCAGAAGAACGATTACTATCATTTATGGATCAAGGAGGAAAGTCGTTGTTGAGTTGGCTAACCGTGAGTACAGATGTGAAGCAATCAAATATCAACGGGTTATTCACTTGGAACCTAGCATCAAAACAAGGCGTTTCTGCGCCACGTCATATATTCGTAGCGTTACAGGATAAAACACGAGTTGGCAATCAACTCTTCAGTCATGTGATATTTAATCAATTAGGTGTGAAAGACGTCTCACTGAGAATAAACGGCCAGCAGGAACCATCCGAGGATATACAACTTAATTACACAGAAAATCATATTGCACGAGTTTATCATCGTCTGTTGTCATTTATGGCACGCGATCAAAATGTGGATACTGGTTTGCAAATATCACAATCTGATTTTAAAAATCTGTATCCGATCTATTACTTCTCACTGGAACATCTCGATTTGACAAGACAGTCAGTTGTTGATATACACTTTAGAGCTAATGTGACTCGCGGTGCTATTGCTGATTATAGAGCGGTTGCTGTCATTCTCAGTGATAAATCAATGCTACTCGAAGGTGTTGGTGGAAGAATGAGAGTGGTAGATGCCCCAGTAGAAAATCTTTGAACGATTTTTTCGATTTTTCATTGAATTAGAATCAATCTATTATGTATAATGTCATATAGTGTTATTAGTGTTGCGTTAACTCCTGGTCAAATCAAAAAATTGCAATCAGAATCGGCTAAAAAATGTGGAACCACAATCACGTTGAAACCTAATCAAATGACTGGTGGTGCAAATAAATTATCGCTGACAACTCGTCAGGTGAAACATTTCAATGATGCTTTCAAGGATAAAAAAGGAGTTCAGATTACTCTTTCTGCGGCTGCTATTAAAAATATGATAAAATCAGGTGGTATATTTCCATTGTTAGCTGCAATACCAGCATTGATTGCAGCAGCAGCCCCAGCGGTGGCTAAAGCAGCGGCGTTAGGAGCCGTTGGTACTGCAGCAGGAATGGCGTTGAAAAAGGCAGCTGGACAAGGATATAAAAAAAAGGGACGATTCGTTCACGGATTGGGTCTAAGACTACCAGGAACCCCGTATTCGTGGTACAGCGGAAAGGGTCTAAGACTACCAGGGACCCCGTATTCATGGTACAGCGGGAGATCCGTTCACGGATCAGGCCTGAAGACTACCAGGAACGATTTATTAATTCAGAAATCTTCGATTTCCGAACCTATGGTTCCCATGTCCAATTTTGATTTAATGGATGCGGCTAAAAAACTAGTGATTAAAAATTTCAGAGGTGTTTTTATGAAAGATCAATTACCACATCAACCAAACAAAACTGAAACAGGTATTATTAATCTCGATAACAGCACCGGACCTGGAACTCACTGGGTTGCATACGCTATTGATCCACGTGGGATTGTCTATTTTGATTCATATGGATTAGCCCCACCAAAAGAATTTATGCGTTACATAAAACAATTTCCAATGAAGACTTGGTATTCTACGCTACCAACACAACAAATCAATGACCCACCAATATGCGGCAGTGAAGTATTAAATGTCCTTGACGCTATTTCAGCATCTAGAAAATCACCTCATATTGTCGTAAATGACTACACCAGCAATCGCTTTTTAGAGAGAGAAAGAGTTTTACAATAACATGATTGATATTTGGGGGAGATCTTTGAAACCCAAACCCGATGGCACTGCAACCCCTGATTCTATCAAGGATATAACAAAAAAAATTAAAGATGAAATAGCTGAGACGTTGAATTTAGAAAGTGTTGAACCCAATGAAATAGTTGTATTTCAAGATCGCCAGGGTAAATTGAAATCTAGTAATATTTCTCTGGATGATATTTTAGTTAAACAACAAAACGCAATCGAGAACACCGTTGCGCTATTTTCCGATCAGGGTAAATTGAAATCTAGTAATATTTCTCTGGATGATATTTTAGTTAAACAACAAAACGCAATCGAAAACACCGTTGCGCTATTTTCCGATCAGGGTAAACTCAAACCGGGTGTACTCGTTTCGACGATTACAGATCGATTAAAAATTCTCAACGATGAGTTAAACAATTCTGTGGTTGTACTAACAACACTTGAATCTAGAATTGAAGAACACATAAAACAGTTTACCGCATTTCGTAGAAATATCATTGATAAATTTATTGGAACTACATTCGATAAAATTGAACTAAAACTCCCTGATATTAAAAAATCCATCGATGAGACGAAAACTTTCATCGAAGCAGTCAAAGGTGATTTTTCGAGGATGATAACAGTCATTGAAAAAACAAAAATTCCTCATGAGAAAACCAACAACGTGGTATATACAATCCAACACGGATCATTTGTGTGGACACCTGCAGACAATAAATTAGATATCACTGCAACCGTTAAGGGTCTTTATCGATTAACACTGGTGACAACGGCTCAATTTAATATATCATCGTCGAGTTCATCCGGGGTCAATAATACGATTTCAACGATCATCGACAAGGGTACAACTGAAAAGTTCACTATAACAGCTTCTGATAAAAAATTGGCTGGAAATTCGGTATCATGGTATGTAGAATTCGTAGCGGATTTAAGTAAATAAATTGAAAGGATTTCACAATTGAAAACGCTAGCGTTGTTAAAATAAAAAATGATTTCATCATCGCAATATCGCTATGATCAGGTCAGAGAATATCAAACTAGACTCAAAACCCTGTCTGAGGAGTATGCAATGAAAATTAAAAAATATCGCAGGAGAATTACCGCAATTGATGTTACTGTGTATTCAGTGAGTGGTGTAATCACCGGAGCCGGTATTATACTGTCTTCAGTGACAATGATGGCTCCGATAGCTGTTCCAATTTGCATTTCTGCGGCAACAACAATCGCTGGAATAATTTCAATAATCACAAAAAAAATATCATCATGCAACCAACGGAAACTACAAGACTACATAATTCAATTTCATGTTGTGTCCACTGCATACTCGCAATTATCCTCATTGATATCGTCATCGCTCGATGATACAATTATATCAGAGAGTGAGTTTTCAGCGATGGTAGATATATATGATTCTGCGATGTCAAAATTAGAAATACAAAAACATGAGTATAATAACAATGACAACACAGATGGAATTACTTCAACAAATAGTGGAGAACACAAACCCAGTACAAACAAGCATGATCTCAATAACCTCAACGAATCCAGAATTCAGTGTGAATTTCCCCTCTCCGGTCCCAGTGAAGGAGATAGCGCTAGCAAAATTACGAGTATACCACAGTTGGCCTAATATCAGATCAAAATCATTTGGTGGTCAACAACCCAATAATTCACTGGTATTTGCAAATAAGAATAAACCCGACGGTACCCCAGACTGGAATGTTGTTTCCATACCAACCGGATCATACCAAATTGAACAAATCAATGATGAATTCGCGCGTAGAATAAAATCGATTACTGGAGCAGAATCAAAAATCGCTATAACAGTTCATGTGCCGACACTATCATCTGCCATTGAAATAAGCACAGAAGGATACGTCGTAGATATCTATCAAAGTTCTATTAGAACCGTACTAGGATGGCCTGAATTACCACCCGGTGGAAAAACCGTTAAGTTACGAGAACCACAAAAAACTGATTATATCACCGACAGGACAAAACTTGACAATCCAATAAAGAGTTATACAGATCATAGATTTACTTTAGAGTTTTTTAGTTTAGTATATCGACCAATTGGAGAAGAGGAGGAAATAAAGGAGCATCATCATTTTTTTGTTAACGAACCTAAAATCATTGACAATTTCACAGCAATGAATACAGATTTTTCATTGTTGTTAATATCCCTTAAATCCGGTGCTCTCACTCGAGATGAATTTATCAGCGTTGTAGAAACATGTAACAAAATCATCAATGACATGGAAACATTTAACCTAAAAATTATTCAGGATATATTAGATCACAATAACCCCCAAACGAGAACAACATTTGCAACGAAGTATAATATACGCGTCAAAGATATCCCCACATTCAAACTACCAGGATATAATATCTTAGAACTACAAAAATCTCTCAGTGATGCCATCGATGTCGGTTTCAAAATAATTCATGATACGTGGAAAAAAACAGCATCACCGGAAATAAAAATCCTCAAACATAATAATGATCCAGACGGTGGTGGCAGGCATATTGCTCCGTTCAATGTGAATATTTCAACGGTGATTGCGCTCAATTTAGTATGTGATGTGATCGAAGGAAGCTATCAAATAAATTTAGAACGATCAAATCAAGCTCAGCAGGGATATATTTTGTATTCATTTGCACCAACAGCTCCTCCAGGGTTTTTAATAATTGAGTCCCCGGTGAATCCAGTCTATATGCGATGTCATAATAATTCATTAACCAGAATTAATTTCAAACTCACTGACCAGTCTAATAATCTGATTGATTTACAAGAGGAGGTTTTACAAATTAGTCTATTTGTAAAGTCGTAGTGATTTTCGTCGTAGTGATTTACATGACCCTCGAACACGATATCGTATCGGACTGGATCAAATATTCGGTTAACCCCAACTGAAAGTTCTAGCAGCAGAGAGGGTAAGTGACAACGACGTCGTAGTCCCTTTTTTCCCCAAAAAATCGATGGAGGATTTCATTAATTTCATTGATTTATTTTGGACCTGATTTCATTGAAAATGTTGTTTTTTTGATTTGATCCTAATCCATGATTCACACACACATTGGGGGGGGGGGGGGGCCTGATGTCATTGGTTTCATTGTTTTTAAGCGTGATTTCAGTGAAAACTTGTCTAAAAATGTTGTCCGGCTCACCCTCTCTGCTGCTCAACACAACGTCACCATCAGACGAGGACATACTGCAATACACCGCCATCAGGCAATTGTTGAACGATTTAATCGAACACTTGCTGAGCGCTTATTTGCATATCAATATGCGAAGGAATTTTTTCAAGACATGAAATTTCGTGAATGGGTTGCAAGATTCCAAGTTTGATGGCTGCGTTAAATAATGATATTACTCAAACAATCAATATGAAACCTAATAATGCGATTCCCCCCCCCCATATATACTCAATTTACAAAAGTATTTTTCAAGCAAAATATAATCGCTAATGCGACTGTGAGATATTTATATGAAATAGTTGAACGAGAAGGTGGTAAAGAAAGCTACTGATCGTATTTGGAGTGTTACCAAACAGAAAATCTCAAACATAACAAGATCCACAACTAGACCCACAATATATAGATTAGATTCAACTCTTCCTCAGCGTGAATTTTCACGTGAACAGTTACAAGTGATACCCGATAATACATAATTAACACCGCGTTCACTTAACTAGCACCTCTGCGTCTATTACACGCAAGACAGGTTAACATAACATTTTCTCGTGTATGACCACGACTGTTTTCTTTTCTGCCTGCGGTAAATTGTCGTGGATGTTTATCCCAATACTGCCATATCATTAAACAATTAGAGCTTGCGCAGTGATTATTCTGTTGCTGTTTTAGAATCATTATTAATTCAACATCAATATCAAATTTTCTATTATCTTTTTGTCGCTCTGTTTATAAGCAGCGAGCTTTTTTCTTAATATATCAACACTGACCATTTAATTATTGCTGGTGCCATTATAATCTAATACGCCTCTACGAAGATGATTTATTCTTCTAACTCGTGACACTGCGAGATAAACTCAATTCGACCTCTCGATGCTATCATATATGCTCCAATTGTATCAGAGGTGATTCACCCATGAGATGAGTGTATCTTTATTGCATATCCAAACATCCAGGGAGATTTGTCAGCGCACAATGCATCTTTGACAACATTGATATCAACCAAAATAATATCATTTAACACGAGAGTCTGTTTTATTGAGTCTATCAAGTTCCCTGGAATATCAACTTCAATATTTGTTCTTCGTGTTTCAGATTGTCTATAACATAATGATACAGGTAATTCTGAAAAATTTCTTTAAGTAATTGAAACAACCACTGTTGAAGTTTGTCTCTGACTATCTTTCTACTTGCCACTATCAAATAATTTGGTTTCCACGCTTTCCAAAAATCATTTATATTTGTTTCTGAAAATATTATACATGCTATTTCACATTGAATTTTATCTGACTGTAATCGGATTTTTTTTAGGCATATATGATCTAAGATGTTTTTTAATTTACTGAGTAGATTCACCGTCGATGTAGCTAACAATAGTTTATAACTTCCTTGCATTTTCTCGACGGACAAATATATTTTTTGCTGTTGTATCCGAGATTATGAAATTGTATTCAGCGTCATCTATAATTAATCGTGAATAATACCGATTGTGATCATATGATCCGCCTTGGTTGAATTTACCGATTATTCTTTTACCGAGATCTTTAGCGTCTTTATCGTTGATTTCGCATCTGCTTGGATCGTTTAACAATATAATCGTCGTCGAAATCAAGGCATTTTTTCTTGTAATCATTAATAATTGTATCAAGACTATCAGGTTGTAGTAACGAAGCCTCAGTATGCTCTTTATATGATATAATTGCCTTATCGACAATCAGCGATATCAGTATTTTACAATCAATCATATATCGTAATAACTCTATTGGTGCCCAGTATACTTTAGAGAAGTGTCTACCAAACCAAACATAACAAATCTGATAAAGTTTTTTAGCGATGTCGAATGATATTACGCGAGCGAATCCGGTTATATCAAAATCGTGCAGTGGTCCATATATCGCAACTCGTGTTGTCTCGTGCGTTCGATGTCCGATTCGTTTAAATATTCTCCATACCCTAGGTAATGCCCCGGATAACACTCAACCATATCAACCGAAATAACATGTTTTGAATTATATTCAATATTCCACAATCCACCGTGTCCATATTCTATACAACTAGCTTAAAGATCTGACAGAAATGCAAATCGTGTTGGTTTCAACATAGTTCTCTCTCTGGAGAAATGAGCTGCAACTGACTTGACTGTAAAACAGTTTGTTAGTAATTGCTCGATATGATCCTTTGAAAATGTCGTAGCGAGTTTCCTCATCCTGCCGTTAAGAGATTCCGACCGGTATATTTCACCGTTAGGTCATATAAATTGATCAATTTACCGTCCTTATCTTCAAAACTCTGAAACAACCGCAGTGACACAGGATCGTTTTTACCTAACTCTTATCCCATTGGAATTATTGTTACTGCTCTGTCATATGTATAGTTAACGAATACATATTTACAGAAACAATATCTCTTTTTTTATTGCATCTGTTCGGTATCTTTCTTCATTTAGATTTTTGTCAGTAATTATAATTAAGTACATGAGAATATTTGAATCAAAAACCTTTTCTCTTGATTTTGTTATAGTTAAATTATATATCATATAGCCACCTTTATCATTGGGACTGTCGACCTAACCATTAATACTATATATACATTCATGTACTCATTGAGCCTGCTGGGATGTCTTATGGCAATCCAGGAGCTCATAATGAAAATACGCCGTCCTAACTATATATATAACTGAATATATTCATATAATCGTTGAACCTACTAAGATATCATATGACACCTTAGGGGTTCATATGGGTAATTTGCCATCCTATCTGTATATAACTATGTATTCATATAATCGTTGAACCTACGAAGATGTCATAGGACGGAGCGAATACTCAAAAAATAGGTATACTCTACCATCCCGGTATTGATTCATCCAATAGACCGTTAAGACATCATTATCGGATAGCAGCGAATTAATTAAGTTCATACCTGCTTTTACCACAATAGAAAAATTATCAAACAATATGAAAGAAAATACCCACATTAATTCCCGCGTTAGAGAACTAAAACAGTTTATACAAAGGCAAAGTACAAACCGAATTTAAATTAACTAAGGCAGCTTCTACGTAACAAAGCAAAAGTAGGTCAGAGCAGAGATATATTTGTTCAGTGATTCTTTTACCTCTAAAATCATCAGCGCTGATAGATCGTCTAAAACAATTTTCGGTTTCGTAGGAAGCCCTTGACGCCTTTAAAAGAGTTGTAGGGTTCGCCATATCTTCTCGAGCAACCGTTATTTTTATGCGATATGATTTAGGTTCTTTTGCAACGAGGGTGTGAAAATGAATATACGTCTTAAACGTTAGAAGCTTTAGTTCAGGTTAATGACACTATTGTTTCTGTTTCTTAGGAGACCTTGGTTTGACAAATAGACACCTTGTATGAAACCGAAACTGTGATGTTTTAGTTTGTCGGAATTAGTTTCGGCCTGTTCGCTCTCTCCACCACCATTTTACTTCACAATAGAGCCTTACTCTGATTCAAGTCCTACTTAGACAACATGACAAAAATGTATATGCAAACGGAATACACTACAGCCTATTTGATCGATGATGTGCTGATCAACAAGGGTCTGTTGTTGGACCTGTTCACTTCATTATATAAACTCAGCAGCTCTCAAGTGTCATAGATAATCACGCAGTGTCTCACCTATTGATGACACCCAAATATGAAAGTCTAGCTACACAACTAATGTTAATGCTAGCGTAACTGAATATGATGTGAAATCATGGATGAAATATAACCATCTGCTGATGAATGATAATAAAATGGAGGCCAAACTGATCACAACACAAAGATTGTTTCATTCGCATCCTTTACCTCAGACAATAAATATCAGCAACACCAATATTAAATTCACACTGTCAATACGAAACCTAGGCTTTATTTTACACATTACTATCACATTGAACGAACATGTCAGTAGCATCTGCAATGCTGCAAATCGTGCGCTGAGACGCATCAAAACAATGTGCACATATCTTTCAGTTGATGTGTAGCAACCCCTATTTGCAAAACGGAAAATTATAAACGTATATGCTTGATGTGTTATTAAACTATACATTTTGTTGACGCAACTGACGCTGGCATATCAATTTGTTAAATGCATAAAAGTGTATTGAGTCTATTAAATCGATGAAGGTATATTGAACGAAGACGTTATGGTTTCCAAAAATGAAGTCTTTCTGACGGCTATTAGGGAGAACAAATATTAGTTAAAATGATTCGAACTTAAACCACCTCTGCATATCCCATCCCCACAATTGTGTTCCATATCAGTTTATAATAATTTGAAAGATCTTGCTTTCTTTGCCTTTTTGATGGAAATGTTTATCTCCGTCAATTACTGTTTGTCTGTCATATACCCCCACATCAGACTCAATGTGTGGAAAATGTCTTTCCGTCTATAAACAAAAGATGAAACAAAGAAATACAAACATTATCTGGCAATAGCGACAATTACTATATATTAACTAACACGAATATATTTGAAAACGATACTGCTATTTCGAGTTAGTACCATCATTTAACACTGAATGCATGATAAGCTATGCAAACGATTGGTAACAAGTTACAAAGTATTATCTTTGAGAGTGAAGGAGATAAGTAGTTGTGCATTTATTTTCCACGTACAGTAACAGTAGTTTTAGGACCATTATACAGCCATCCTCCTTAAATCTGTAGTTGGTATTATGATACAAGTAAGTAACAATACAAGAAAAACATACAATGTAATGAGATGTACAAAAGGAACAGATTGGGTGAGAATATATATACACATTCACAATATATATGTTTACGATATATTTGTATATCTGTGTCCACAAACTATTTTAAGATGCAAACAAAATCAATCCATTTATTTCTAGTTCTTCCAAAAACATTAAACTGATATGGCATTTGTGTGAGACTTCTTAGATATACATTTATCTAACTTTTCTCTGAGTATGATATCTGCTGGAGCAGCAGAGGGGGCGAACCGGACAACATTTTTAGACAAGTTTTCACTGAAATCACGCTTAAAAACAATGAAACCAGTGACATCAGGCCCCCCCCCCCAATGTGTATGTGAATCATGGATTAGGTCCAAAAAAAAATATGAAAAAATCAATGAAATTAATGAAATCCTCCATCGATTTTTGAGAAAAAAGGGACTACAACATCGTTGTCACTCACTAGAACTTTCAGTTGGGGTTAACCGAATATTTGATCCAGTCCGATACGATATCGTGTTCGAGGGTCATGTAAATCACTACGATTTTACAAATAGACTAATTTGTAAAACCTCCTCTTGTAAATCAATCAGATTATTAGACTGGTCAGTGAGTTTGAAATTAATTCTGGTTAATGAATTATTATGACATCGCATATAGACTGGATTCACCGGGGACTCAATTATTAAAAACCCTGGAGGAGCTGTTGGTGCAAATGAATACAAAATATATCCCTGCTGAGCTTGATTTGATCGTTCTAAATTTATTTGATAGCTTCCTTCGATCACGTCACATACTAAATTGAGCGCAATCACCGTTGAAATATTCACATTGAACGGAGCAATATGCCTGCCACCACCATCTGGATCATTATTGTGTGTCAGGATAGTTGTTTGTGGTTGTGATGGTGTTTTTTTCCACGTATCATGGATTTTTTTGAAACCTTCATCGATGGCATCATCGAGAGATTTTTGTAGTTCTAAGAGATTATATCCTGGTAGTTTGAATGTTGGAATATCTCCTATTCGGATCTTATAGTCTACTGCAAATAAATCTCTTGTTTCAGGACTACTGTCACCTAATACCTCTTGAATAATTTGTGAATGAAATGTTTCCATGTCATTGATGATTTTGTTACATGTTTCTACGACACTGATAAATTCATCTCGGGTGAGAGTGCCGGATCTAAGGGATATAAACAACAACGAAATATCGTTATTGAAAGCTGTGAAATTTTCAGTGATTTTATCCCGGTTAGCAAGATGATGAATAAGTCGTATTTTTTCATCATATTCTACTCTAATGAAAAAATAGGACTTATCATAATATCTATAGCTTTTTATTGGATTATCAGATTTTATCCTGTCTGTGATATAATCGGTTTTTTGTGGTTCTGGTAATTTAACGGTTTTTCCACCGGGTGGTAATTCAGGCCATCCTAGTACGGTTCTAATAGAACTCTGATAGATATCTACGACGTATCCTTCTGTGCTTATTTCAATGGCAGATGATAGTGTCGGCACATGAACTGTTATAGCTATTTTTGATTCTTTTCCAGTAATCGATTTTATTCTACGCGCGAATTCATCATTGATTTGTTCAATTTGATATGATCCGGTTGGTATGGAAACAACATTCCAGTCTGGGGTACCGTCGGGTTTATTCTTATTTGCAAATACCAGTGAATTATTGGGTTGTTGACCACCAAATGATTTTGACCTAATATTTGGCCAACGGTGGTATACTCGTAATTTTGCTAGCGCTATCTCCTTCACTGGGACCGGAGAGGGGAAATTCACACTGAATTCTGGATTCGTTGAGGTTATTGAGATCATGCTTGTTTGTACTGGGTTTGTGTTCTCCACTATTTGTTGAAGTAATTCCATCTGTGTTGTCATTGTTATTATACTCATGTTTTTGTATTTCTAATTTTGACATCGCAGAATCATATATATCTACCATCGCTGAAAACTCACTCTCTGATATAATTGTATCATCGAGCGATGACGATATCAATGAGGATAATTGCGAGTATGCAGTGGACACAACATTAAATTGAATTATGTAGTCTTGTAGTTTCCGTTGGCTGCATGAGGATATTTTTTTTGTGATTATTGAAATAATTCCAGCGATTGTTGTTGCCGCAGAAATGCAAATTGGAACAGCTATCGGAACCATCATTGTCGCTGAAGACAGTATAATACCAGCTCCGGTGATTACACCACTCACAGCGTACACAGTAACATCAATTGCGGTAATTCTCCTGCGATATTTTTTAATTTTCAATTCATACTCCTCAGACAAGGTTTTGAGTCTAGTTTGATACTCTCTGACCTGATCATAGCGATATTGCGATGATGAAATCATTTTTTATTTTAAATACGCTATCGTTTTCAATTACGATTTACTTAAATCCGCAACGAATTCCACATACCACGTTGTTGAGACCCTAACCAAATTCTTATCAGTAGATGTGATTGTAAACTTTTCAGTTGTATCCTTGTCGATGATCGTTGAAATCGTATTATTGACCCCGGATGAACTGGACGATGAAATATTAAATTGAGTCAATGGTGTTACTAGTGTTAATCGATAAATACCCTTGACGGTTGCAGTGATATCTAATTTATTGTTTGTAGGTGTCCACGCAAATGATCCATGTTGGATTGTATATACTATGTTGTTGGTTTTCTCATGAGGAATTTTTGTTTTTTCAATGATTGTTATCATCCTCGAAAAATCACCTTTGACGGCTTCGATGAAGTTTTTCGTCTCATCGACGGATTTTTTAATATCAGGGAGTTTTAGTTCAATTTTATCCAACTGGGTTCCAATAAATTTATCAATGATATTTCTACGAAATGCGGTAAACTGTTTTATGTGTTCTTCGGTTTTAGATTGAAGTGTTGTTAGTTCCAACAGAGAATCGTCGAGATCAATTATTCTATCTGTAATAGACGAGAGGGGTATGCCCGGTTTGAGTTTACCCTGATCGGAAAATAACGCGATAGTATCCTCGATTGCGTATTGTTGTTTAACCAAAATATCATCCAGAGAAATATTACTGGTTTTCAATTTACCCTGATCGGAAAATAACGCGATAGTATCCTCGATTGCGTTTTGTTGTTTAACCAAAATATCATCCAGAGAAATATTACTGGATTTCAATTTACCCTGTTTGTCTTGAAATACAACTATTTCATTCGGGTCAACACTTGTTAAGTTCAACGTCTCAGCGATTTCATCTTTAATTTTTTTTTTATATCCTTGATAGAATCAGGAGTTGCAGTGTCATCGGGTTTGGGTTTCAGAGGTCTCCCCCAAATATCAATCATGTTATTGTAAAACTCTTTCTCTCTCTAAAAAGCGATTGCTGGTGTAGTCATTTACGACAATATGAGGTGGTTCCCCCCTTGGGTTACCCAAGGAGTTAGAAATAGCGTCAAGGACATTTAATACTTCACTGCCGCATATTGGTGGGTCATTGATTTGTTGTGTTGGTAGCGTAGAATACCAATTCTTCATTGGAAGGGTTTTTATATAACGCATAAACTCTTTTGGTGGGGCTAATCCATATGAATCAAAATAGACAATCCCACGTGGATCAATAGCGTATGCAACCCAGTGAGTTCCAGGTCCGGTGCTGTTATCGAGATTAATAATACCTGTTTCAGTTTTGTTTGGTTGATGTGGTAATTGATCTTTCATAAAAACACCTCTGAAATTTTTAATCACTAGTTTTTTAGCAGCATCCATTAAATCAAAATTGGACATTGGAATCATAGGTTCAGAAATTGAAGATTTCTGAATTAATAAACCGTTCCTGGTAGTCTCAGGCCTGATCCGTGAACGGATCTCCCGCTGTACCATGAATACGGGGTCCCTGGTAGTCTTAGACCTTTTCCGCTGTACCACGAATACGGGGTTCCTGGTAGTCTTAGACCCAATCCTTGAACGGATCGTCTCTTTTTTTTATATCCTTGTCCAGCTGCCTTTTTCAACGCCATTCCTGCTGCAGTACCAACGGCTCCTAACGCTGCTGCTTTAGCCACCGCTGGGGCTGCTGCTGCAATCAATGCTGGTATTGCAGCTAACAATGGAAATATACCGCCTGTTTTAATCATATTTTTGATAGCAGCCGCAGAGAGAGTAATCTGAACTCCTTTTTCATCCTTGAAAGCATCATTGAAATGTTTCACCTGACGAGTTGTCAGCGATAATTTATTTGCACCACCAGTCATTTGATTAGGTTTCAACGTGATTGTGGTTCCACATTTTTTAGCCGATTCTGATTGCAATTTTTTGATTTGACCAGGAGTTAACGTAACACTAATAACACTATATGACATTATATATAATTGATTGATTCTAATTCAATGAAAAATCGAGAAAAATCGTTCAAAGATTTTCTACTGGGGCATCTACCACTCTCATTCTTCCTCCAACACCTTCAAGTAGCATTGATTTATCACTGAGAATGACAGCAACCGCTCTATAATCAGCAATAGCAGCACCACGAGTCACATTAGCTCTAAAGTGTATATCAACAACTGACTGTCTTGTCAAATCGAGATGTTCCAGTGAGAAGTAATAGATCGGATACAGATTTTTAAAATCAGATTGTGATATTTGCAAACCAGTATCCACATTTTGATCGCGTGCCATAAATGACAACAGACGATGATAAACTCGTGCAATATGATTTTCTGTGTAATTAAGTTGTATATCCTCGGATGGTTCCTGCTGGCCGTTTATTCTCAGTGAGACGTCTTTCACACCTAATTGATCAAATATCATATGGCTTCGTTCTTGATTGCCAACTCGTGCGTTATCCTGTAACGCAATAAATATATGACGTGGCGCAGAAACGCCTTGATTTGATGCTAGGTTCCAAGTGAATAACCCGTTGATATTTGATTGCTTCACATCTGTACTCACGGTTAGCCAACTCAACAACGACTTTCCTCCTTGATCCATAAATGATAGTAATCGTCCTTCTGCGGTGATTGCTGGAGTCAACACTGGCATCTACAAAAATATTTTTGTTAAATCGACTCTACCGGCATCAGCATTGGGGGCTGCAGCATCTACTGGAATCCTCCAAATTGCATCATTATCATCACCCTTTCGTACAAGCGATACTGTATGCTTCGCCCCGTAGATAACTTTTCTGACGTTTCTACAGAATCCAAATATGTGATGCAGTGGAATCGCGCATGAAAATGATTTACGCTCTCCTTGCAACATTGAGTTTCGTGTTGCAGCTCCTAGATTGAAATTAGCATCGTTGTTTATAATCATATTCTCGATACCAGCAACATTAGCAGGGTTAGCAGCACGATCCCTTGGTTGTCTTATAATAAATTGATTTCCTCCAGCGGTATTCTTACCATCTTTTGCAAACATCATAGAAGGTCCTGCTGATCTTGTATAATCATCAGAATATCTCGCTAACCCTATGATTGTTGTGGCCACATCAACATCACGATCTATGTACTCAATTTCTTTTCCATCAATGAGATATCTAGCACTCTCAAATAGCGCCATAATACCATTATTGACAAAACCGACTTGAGTACCAGCTGGATACGGTGCTGGTACAGCAGTAGTATCAGCAGCTGTTACAATTTCTCCTTCTACTTCAATAAATGCTTCACAGGGTAAAAAGTATTTACTGGTATCATGGACTTGAAGATCAATTCTTGCTCGACTATTTGAGTTTATGGCATGATAGGCGTAATATTGATAATCGCGTACAGAATCATTCTTGGGGACTGGGGCATCTATATCAAATGCTTGATCAGGTGACCTTTTGAACATTTTATTCTATTTATCAGAGTCTAAATCGTGAAATCGTAAACGATTTTTCCATTTTCATCGACGTAGTTTTCTAAAGCCACTTCCTGCTATCATGTTTGCAATATTGCTTTGGTCCCCTTGATTTACCATCGACGCTAGTTTTTCATCTACTGCGTTATTTATAATTTTACTAACACTTGCAGGCATTTTTTCTGTAGACGGTAACGGTTTCTTTTTTCGCCCCACTAATGATGTTATTTTATCCTTCGCAGTTGAAAACGCTTTCCCGGCAAGATCTCCAACAGTACTAATACCCTTATCACGAATAACATCAATGGCTTTCATTGATAATTGTTTAGCTAACGGCATCACTTTTGGGGCCATTCTTGAAAAGAATCCTAAAATGGTATTGCCGAGGCCATCTCCATAGTATGCTTTATAAGCTGGAAACCGTGAATTAACTACATAGACGAGGGTTGGTTTATCATGATTGTAATGGATGATCATTATTATAAAAACAATAGTGTTTTCAATTGTTATTTAATCACTATGATACCCATTTGCTAACTCGTCAATGAAATCTCGATATGTTTTGATATCCATGATACCGCCGGCAAATAACCGTCTACAGATATCAGCTGCTTCATTAATTATTTCTGGAGAGTTATTTCCAGCTCGGAACCCTCCTACAAGAACATCTAATCGTGATATATCATTGATAACACTATCAGGACAAGTGTTTCCAATCCTTGGATTTTGCAGTCCACTTCCGCTAGAACCAGTTGCTTCATCTAGTTTTTCTACATCCGTTTCTTGTAAATAATCATCATCATCATCATCATCAGGTGGTAGTTGTTTGTTTTGTCTTCTTGTTTGTCTACGTGTTGGTGTTTGACGTTTTAGTTCTTGCCGTTCTTCTAATTCTCGTTGTCGTTCTTCTATTTGTTCTCTTTTATAATTACTAATTCCCCTTTGAAATTCCTTGTATCCTATCTCATCCTTATTCAAACGACCAATCCCTTTATTTAGTTTATACAAATTATCGAACCAATCATTACTTGATATTCTATCATTCTTATACTCGTCCTTTAAAAAATCTTTTTTTGAATTATAACTTTGAGCAGCAAAATTACCAAAGGCTTGATAATCCTTTGATTTCAATAAACTAGGTTTTTTTATTAATATTTTAGCATGATCAGTAAATTTATTCAACAGAGAAACAGTCGTTTTTTTCGGATCAGTTTTTTCAGTTTGTTCAGTTTTCGCTGCTAGTTTTTCAAGTTCACCAATAACAGATTTTCCCGTCTCGGGACCATCTCCCAGTAAAGCACGCTCTACCCCTTTCGTTGCTGTGGTTACTGGTTTAAACAACTCTTCAGACCCCAGAGCAAAATCAGTTTGTAAACTCTGTCGTTGTTGCAGTTTATTTCTTACAGAGTCACGAATTGGTACAAATCTCTTAATTGCATCCAGTCGTTCACGAGCCAATCGGGTTGTTAATGCTTCATTGACCATTATTTGAAATTGCAAACTATTTCTCAATTGTAAAACAATTTTTCAATCCGACCTAACACCATCGGATGATTTTTGATACGGTCATGGAAGTGTTTAAGCGGCATTATCATTGATGTTGAAAGTGTGGAAATCCTTATAAAAATAATTAATACCACACTTTCAACATTTTTTTGACATGTCGGATGATTTTTAACACGGTCATGGAAGTGTTATTTCATCATAAAACACCTTCGTCCATTGATGTTGAAAGTGTGGAAATTCATATAAAAATAATTAATACCACACTTTCAACATTCTTTATTTGATCAATCTGACATATCGTCCATCGATTTTTGACATCCCCCTTGAGGGTCAGCTAAAAAAAATGAGGGTCGATGATAAAATGGTCGGGCAATCAATGTCGGGCAATCAATGGTCGGGCAATCAATGGTCGGGCAATCAATGGTCGGGTAATCAATTTTCTTGAATTAATGCCCGTAGGTTTCTAATTTTAGAGTTGACTTCTTTTTTCAATTCGTATTCGTACCCCAATTCTTTTCGTATTCCCTCTACGATAGCATACAACGGAACGAACACACTGATGTCACTGGAAAATGAAAGAGAGTCTTTAATAGAATTCTGAATTCTTTTGATGAGTGCATACTTCTTGGGTAGCATATACTTGTTAGTGCTAACCCCGTATTCTATATCCTGAAAATCAGACACAATTTGATCAGGATTTAATCCATCTGATAGTTTGATATCCTGATTTTTCAATTTTGCTATTTCAACTATGATGCTATTCATGTTTTCAGAATTCATTATTCTATAAGAATGACATATCTCTAATTGGAAATTATGACGCATTAGACATAACTAAATTGAACTTTTTGCCCCGTCTTTTTTGAAATAGCCGTTTTGGTTATTCCCTCTGCAACTTTTCGTACAGAAGATGAACAAATATCGAAGTGCCTACCGGCTTCATTCATTGATTGAAATATTTTTTCTTCGTTCAAAGATTTCACAGGTCTCGCTTTTTTCGAGTATTTTCCAGTCCCCCCTCGTTCGGAATTTTCACTTTGTTAGATAGCCTGCAGATTTGATAAAGAATTGTTCTTTGGATTAGAATCGATATGATCAATGACAGAATCATCCTCGATCAATCCATGGAAACACTCAAATGCGAAACGATGATTGAGATAAGTTTTCGTTTCTTTTCCCTCCCTAACAGTAAATATCAAGTATCCGTGATTATTCACAACACCAACTGATTTCTTTAGTCTACGGTTTCTGACAGTACCATCACTGGATGCTTCATAATTTGTAATCACTGGATGCTGTCTGAATTCTTGGTTCATATATACTATTCTATTGTTTGTCTAATTCAGTGTTTGGTTTAATGATTACATCACTGGAGAATCTTTCGATGTAGTCTTGCGGAGTTCTTATGACTTTGTCAGTGACGTTATCAGGGTCAAAGACTTTTTCAGGGTCATAATTTCTGATGGATTGTCCATTTTTTATTCTTTTATCATAATAACGCTTCAATTCCCTATATCGCTTACCACCACAATCAATACACAATTGTGATCTTCCCTTGACCCCAACCCCACATCGAATACAGGGTAACGGACCAAGACTTCCACGTCGAAAACTTTGCATATGATACCTACAGTATTCATTTTTTCTGCATGATTTGTTACACGGGGTTACATTTCCCATCATGAGCCATTTGCAGTGATTCATTATACATACATCTTTCATTTAAATGCTTGTTTTATATATAGTATGAAGGAGTTCAAGAGATTGACTTCAAAAAATGCTAAATTCAATGCTGATAGAGAGTTCAAGAGATTATTGAAAATCAATCCTAGATTTAATCTCGATAGACCAAAAAAACGTCAAAAACGTCCAAGAGACGGAAACATGAAAGAGTTTAAGAGATTATTAAAAATCAATCCTAGATTTAATCTCGATAGACCCCAAAAACGTAACAAACGTCCAAGAGACGGAAACATGAAAGAGTTTAAGAGATTATTAAAAATCAATCCTAGATTTAATCGCGATAGACCCAAAAAACGTAACAAACGTCCAAGAGACGGAAACATGAAAGAGTTTAAGAGATTATTAAAAATCAATCCTAGATTTAATTGCGATAGACCCAAAAAACGTAACAAACGTCCAAGAGACGGAAACATGAGATCACCATGGAAGGATGCTCAATTCAATCTTGATATAGTTTCTAATACACCCAAGAATAAAATTCTTGATAAACCCATCAGAGACTGTTTTAATGAATTCAAGCGTGATGGGGCATCTTATTGTTGGTCAACATTTCGAATTGATGGTGTTGTTGACGCTACCATGAATGATGAAAAAGCAGCAGTGATCATTTCCCGTCTTGGGAAAGAAGGAAATATTTTTCGAATCTAATTCATTATCAGTGAGGATGGCAAATGGATTATTAGGGATAAATTTGAACCCATTCTCAGGGGCAAAAAAACTATCACCGTGAATCAGGATTCCAAACCGGGAATTTTGACTGGAATTGATAAACCCTACTACGAAAGATCTTATCCTGTCACAGCAGTTGTTTACGGGATCTATCCGCTCAATGAAAAACCTGATATTTCAAAACTAGCACCCATGAAATATTCGACAGGGCTCAATTGTGTAGCAGAACGAATAATGGAACACTTCACAAATGCGTCCCGGGGAAATAAACTCACTGATCTAAGACGAAGAAAAATAACCGAGTGGGAGTTCACGGTAAAAGAGCATGGGGCAACAATTCAGGATATAACTAAATTAGAAACATCATTAAGATTTCCAATATCTGTAAGGACAATCACCGGTGAAGTATTAAAAGAACCGAAATATCAATCAAAAAAAGGAAACCCCATTGAAATTATTGATCATAACGCACACGCGTGGTCATCTGCAGTAACAATATTCCCACGGGATAGAACCGTAAAATATCTATCCCAAACCGAAGAGTTTTTTTCAGAGCAGAAATTATTTGATGCTATTTACCATTTGAGTAAAAACGATCCTGTGTCAACGTGGCTATTTCATAGTAATTCAGACGAGGAATGCAGATTTGATCAGTTTTAAGGCCTAACGGAGAATTATACCGTACTGAAGAACTGCAGAATCAAATGAAACAACTAGCTAGTGAGTTTTCTGAGGGGGAAATCGAAGATCAATTATTAGCAAACTGTTTCACAGTACCATCCATTGCAGCACATTTTGCTAGAAAGAAAAACGCGTGGAAACCAACACGAAGTGAGTTTTTATCAGATGTCAAATTGTCCTGTCTTGAATACAGCCACGGCGGATTATGGAACACAAAATACACCGCTGATACCGTTATTTCAGTTGATATGATTGCGTGTTATCCAGGAAGTTTTCTTGGGTATGGAGAGTGTGAGAAATATTTCAAACGATTTGGACACCCCACACACGAAATGACCCGTGTTGCTATTAATGGACCACTTCCTGATTTTGATTTAACCGGATTCGCTTGTGTAGTATCATTTGAAATGGCTGAAGGGCTTCATCCGTGTAGTTATCTTTGGATTGGTAAACACATGTCTGAAAAACACTGGATGCCAATAGTGTTATTACGGTATATGCTTGATTGTAAGATGTTAAAATCATTAATTGTCAGTGAAGCAATTATATCCTATCGAGCACAGAAATCAGTGTGGTTACCACAACCTGATCTAGAAAAAATAATTAGCGAAGAGCAAAAACTGTTTCCTGATTTTAATGAACAACAAATCATGGATTGGTCCAGACAGTTATTTGAAATCAGAAACAATGAAGCAAAAATCTTGGACGAAGAATAATCGGTAAATTTACCCAAGGTGGCAAAGATGATAATACGAAATATTCTTCACGATTGATTATAGACAACGCTGAATACGATTTTGTAATGGCGGATCTAACGAATAAGGGCCTATATGTCAATCGTAAGGACGCATTTCTGTCCGATGGAACCAAATTGGGTACAATTGTTACCTACAATGATGGATACCATCCGCAGTACACACATTTGAGAGCTTCTATGCTCGGTTATGCTTCTATCAATCTGTTTTCAATGATCAATATATTTCCTACCACCGCAGTTAGAGTTGCTACTGACTCATTTTACATAAATAGCAAAATGGCTGATTTTAAGGCTACTGGCAACGAGAAATGGGGAACATGGAGAATTAAGAAAGAAATGATTCATGATTATATTCCATCAGCAGATGTTACCATTGAAAATAATTACTTAGAAAGCAATCAGTGTTCAGAATTTTCTAGTGCACCACCGATTTCTGATCCAATATGCCTGTATAAAACAGTTTATTTAAACGGCTGTGGTGGGTCAGGAAAAACAACCCGGGCAATTGAGTTATTTCGTGTTTCCAATCCAAACATGATTGTGCTAACACCAACTCATAGACTTGCAAGAGAAATGATACAGAGAGGGGTAAATGCCTGCACTTATCACAGCTTTTTCCGATGGAAGGGAGATAAATGGACTCCTGAGCGCATGGGAGAGAAATTTATTCCTGAAATTATCATTTGGGATGAAATAGACACAGTGTCAGAAAATGTCTTAAAAATATTTCTTGAGTGGTTGTTATTGAAGAATACAAAAGTCGTCATGTGCGGTGATCACGGCCAACCACCACCATTTGTCGGTGCATCTCCACATGAATGGCTAAAGGGTTTTGTAGACTATTATGAAGAAATTGATACCGATCATAGATCACTTGATAATGAATTAAAAGAATTGAAGAAACTAATTAGATTACAACCGGATAGAATCCAGTGTGAAATAACCCGTGAAATAATTTCGGAAACTCCCATGAATGAGTTTTGGGAAGCGTGGAGACCAAATGATTTAATCATTGCAAGTAGAAAAATAGTCAGGGATACACTTCAGATGAAGTTATTTGAATTGCATAAACAAAAATTTGCAACACTTCCAGTGCCCCTCTGTTATAGGCCATCGGATACACGAAAACAGAACATCGAAGTTGATATTCCAGGCCTGACAGAGTCAGGGCGTGAAAAACAAATTCTCGTATTAAATGATATTGTGCTGGTTGATATCAATGTCGTTGAAGATGCATTGCGTGCTAATAAATCCCTATGGACGCTAGGATACGCAGCGACGATACATTCTTCACAGGGATTGACTATATCGGATACAATTGTTTGGATATTAGATAATCGCATAGAATGGTCGAATTTAGTCTATCTTTCAGTATCCAGAGTACGAAAAATAAATCAACTTCGAAGAATTATCTTCGATGATGAAATCATTGGCGATGATGAAATCATTGATGACGATAATGATATTATTGATAAAAAACTCTCCGGTTACAAACAACAGGACAAAAAAAAAACAACGAGAATTTGATATTGATGCTGAATTAATAATCACTTTGAAGAAACAACAGAATAATCACTGCGCGAGTTGCAATTGTATAATGCGTTGGCAGTATTCGGATAAGGATCCTCGCCAATTCACCGTTGACAGAAAAAATAACAATCTCGGTCATGTCAGAAATAATGTGATGTTGACTTGTCTTGAGTGCAATAGACGCAAGGGTGCTAGTTAAGACCATGCGGTGGTAATTGAGTATCGTCAGGAATTACTTGTAGTTGTTGTCTAGTAAACCCACGCTGAGGGGCAGTTGAATCCAGTTTATAGATTGGAGGTCTACCCGTAGATCGTGTTATACTAGATATCTTATGCGTAGTGACACTCCAAATAGGATCAGTAGCCCTTTTTGTACCACCCTCAAGCTCTCCTTGTTCATATAAATACCTCACAATGACATTACTACCAAGAATTGGTTCTTTGAAATCTTTTTGTGGTTTTTCAGGTATCGACTTCTTTTTAATCGCGTTGATAGGTTTCATGTTGATGGTTCTAGTAATCTCGTTATTCAGTGCGGTAACTACACCTGGTAATCTCTTAACCCATTCACGGGATCTTTTTTCTTGGATGAATTCTTTTGCATATTGATATCCAAATAACCGTTCAGCAAGAATCCGATTAAATCGTTCTACAATGGCCTGATCACGATGCAGTGCAGTATGCCCTCGTCTGATAGCGACATTGTGATATTTCATTGTAGATAACACTGCACCCTGAAATTCCTTGCCAGGATCAACTTGTAATAGATTTGGCCAGTGCAGAGGACTCCTTCGATAAATCCTTTCAAATGCAGAAGCCACTTCAGTGGCCGATTTTGTTTTTAACGGTTCTGCTTCTTTGTATCGACTTGCAATATCAACTACGGTTAATGCGTATTTGTAACCACGATCATGTGGCAGAAATTATAGATCAGCCTGATGAACTTCATTGGGTCCGGTTACATCAAAATGCGAGAATAGAATTTGTTTAGGCGGTGGTAGATAAATTTGCCATAGTGCCTGTTTGGATAACCAATGAGCCGCAGTGGTTTTTTTCACTTTTGCGGCGCTAGCGAGTTTACTGATTGCAGCGTTACCCTTCCAGTATCCTCTTGGGGAATAATAAATAGATTCCATGTTGCTATTAATTACCAGCACCTAACATCAATTTACTTTTCATTGCCGATTTTATCAAAAATGAAGCCAATTTTTCTTTGAAGGATTTATCAGGAATGGCATTCAACGCATGAATTAATTTCACATCTGCTAGATGCCTGTGTTGCAAATTGCTGCTTTTATAAGCAACATCATGAAGGTGACAGGCCTTATCAATAGCGTTTATTGGTTCCTCACCGGGTCGGGGCTGATTTTGATCATTGAGTCTGATATCAAGTCTTGTTCCCGGTCCACAATAACTATACCCTGGAAGGTGTTTTTCTCCGGGGTATTTCCCCCATGGGGTTCCAGGGAGTTTTGCTAATTTGGCAGGGATATCACCTCCTCGTTTTTTTTTAAAGGTTCCTTGGGTTCCTTGGGTTTAGAAACAAATCTAAATTTCTTTGTACTACACTGTACGCATTTACCAGAAAGCGCTGATCGGTTATTTTTAGTTGTAATCGTCGTCAAGTCATCTGTGCCAGTACGAGCCTTACACTTCACGCAATATAGATCCATAATTTATGTATAGAGATATGAATATAATTGATTTTTCAGCGACTAAAACAAGAGAACCAGTGAAGCATCATGCAGCGCTACCAAACTCTATCCGCGCAATTATAATCGGGCCATCTGGATCCGGCAAGACGCAATTGTTGCTCAATTTAATAATGAGATGGATGAAGTGGGATAAGTTGTATTTAATTGCCCCTAGCGTAGACGACCAACGATGCTATGAAGTGCTAAAAGATTTTAATGAAAACGCTTCAGAGATTGCTGGCGAGGATGTTATTGAATTTATAACCGATATTGACGAGGCGCCATCCGTGAATGACCTCGATGGAAGTATCAACAATTTAGTTGTATACGACGATGTCATGTTAGATAATCAAAAAAATCCTGCTAGAATATTTTCCTGAGGCAGGCATAAAAACACTGATGTGATCTATGTCACTCAACGCTACACTCAGATTCCAAAAGTGATTAGAGATAACTGTAATATGCTTGCTGTATTCAACGGCGTTGATACACATACGCTACGAAATATTTGGCAGACATGGTGCTCCGATATGAACTTCAATCAATTTAGAAATTTCTTTAGTCATGCTCAGTCTACCCCCCACGGATTTGTAACAATAAATTTACATGACCCTCGAACACGATATCGTATCGGACTGGATCAAATATTCGGTTAACCCCAACTGAAAGTTCTAGTGAGTGACAACGATGTTGTAGTCCCTTTTTCCCAAAAAAATCGATAGAGGATTTCATTAATTTCATTGATTTTTTCATATTTTTTTTGGGACCTAATCCATGATTCACATACACATTTGGGGGCCCTGATGTCACTGGTTTCATTGTTTTTAAGAGTGATTTCAGTGAAAACTTGTCTAAAAATGTTGTCCGGCTCACCCTCTCTGCTGCTGCTGGTATAACGATTCGTTCGGGCGTATTAGCAGCATGTTATGTTCCCCTTGTACGGGTATGTGATGATAGCTATATAGTTCGCTTTGAAAAACTGCCAAATCGTTTTTATGTAAGAAACGTAACAATTGCTTTTTCATTTTTTTGGCTGATATATGTTCTTATTAAAATCTATGAATAAACTTCCTTCATTGTTTTTCTGCTTCTCACAGCTGCTGCTATAATGATTGCGTTGTGTATATTAGCTCCATTTTTATTTTCTAACGCCATATGTTGTGCTTGTATGACATAATGAAATTTATTATCTTGTATTCATACGAATTATGTGTATCGTATGCAATCTCTCTTATTTCATTCTTACCACTTAAAAATTTTTCAGTCAATTTCAACATTATGTTCCTTCTTTAAAGGTGCTACATACAAGTATATTGAGTATTACATTTTCATGAGAGAACACAGGTAGCAGAGTTCTGGCCATTATTTATGTGTTTCAAGATAATATATCGCCTAACAATCGTTATCAATCAAGAATGGTCGTGAATTAACATTACATAGGAGTTCATTGCTGTTACAATAGTTAGCTTTATAATTGTTATCATAGCAAAGCAATCGGAGTCAGCGTTATAACTAGAGTTAGGTTCATTATGTGAAATATTTGTAGGACAAGGCGATCGTCGTATTCAACACATATAGATGAGCTAGCGGCCTTAGCATTATCACTATTGTTACTAACATTACCTCTGCAATTTTTTTTTCTTGTGTTTCTGTATCTGCTCATTAGGTTCCCCATTAGTTCTGTATAAGCAAGTATGAATTTAACCTGCCTGTGTTTATGTACAGTGACAGGAACAATAGGGAATTTTTCTATAGGTATCGTCAAACGGTCAGATACATAATATGGTTGTCGTGTTATGATATAGATTATAGATAAACCGCTTATTGAACGTACTAGAGTTGTAAAGATTGGCAATCTGGTACCCTTATTTTGTATATGTTGTCTTGTGTCTGCTCATATCGTGTGCAAGTATAGCTTTCACAGTACATTTAAACATACACACACACAAATATATATATATATATATATATATATATATATATATATATATGTGTGTGTGTGTCTATCTATATATCTATCTATCTATCTATCTATCTATCTATCTATCTATCTATCTATCTATCTATCTATCTATCTATCTATCTATCTATCTATCTATCTATCTACCTACGTACGTACGTACGTACGTACCTACCTATCTATCTATTTTTCTATCTCTCTTTCTCTGTGTGTGTGTATATATATATATATATATATATATATATATATATATATATATATATATATATATATATATATATATATATATATATATATATATATACATATATACATTTTGATGAAGAATAAAACACATTTATAAGAATTCCGGCAAGTCTTTAACTCTATCATTATAAGATCTTGCCTAAAAATCATTATCACGTAAGTATGGTGGTAAAAATCACTTTTTATAACATTTTATTCCTCATACCACAGTTAGCTTCAAAATTGCCAAAGTAAAGTAGCAGTAGAGAGGGCGACTCGGACAACGTTATAGAAGCGTATATTTGAAAAACCAAGGCTTCGTCCAAAATCGAAAAAAAAAAGTTTCCTTTGGAGATGCAAAGTCGTTGTCGCGCCTTTTCTGCTGTTATGGGGGTAAAAGTCTTTTACGATGAAAGTCTTAAGACGAAATTTTTTTTTAACGATTTCACAAACAGACTAAATTGTAAAACCTCAATTCGTAAATCAATCAGATTATTGGACTGGTCAGTGAGTTTAAAATTAATTCTCGTTAACGAATCATTCTTACATCGCATATAGACTGGATTAGTTGGATCCTCAATGATTAGAAACCATGGAGGAGTTGTTGGTGCAAATGAACATAAAATATATCCCTGCTGGGCTTGATTTGATCTTTCGAGATTTATTTGGTATTTTCCTTTGATAACATCACATACTAAATTCAATGCAATCACCGAGGATATATTGTCGTTTTGAGGAGTAATATGTCGCCCGCCTCCATCTGGATCATTATTATATTTGAGGATAGTTGTTTTTGGGTATGTTATTGATTTTCCATGCTGCCAGTATATGGGGGAAGTACTCATCGAGTAGGTCGTTGGTTGATTTATTAAATTCGTCTATATTATTCTCGGGAAACTTAAATACTGAAATATTTTCTATGCGTATATTACGTGTTCTTGCAAATTCTATTCGCTCAGGATCGTCCACGGCATCTAATACTCCTTGAATAAGTCGTATGTTAAACAGTTCCATATCGTGTAAAATTTGATTTAGTACTTCCGTGTATTTGATAATTGAGGTTTTCGACGATAAATCAACAACATGTTCTTGAAAACTCTACCGTAATTTATATAAATAATTCTCATGTTTTTTTTGAAGAGAATTAAAAATTCGCAAGTTAGTATCTGGACCCGATTCGATCCAACCGTGTTCCCGTCTACCAAACTGCCATTTCTCATTAAAGTTACTAACATGACCTGTTAAATACGCCGAATAATAAGGATCAACCATTTCATTGATGAATTCATTATATGATTAATTGTCTGTGGTAAAATATTTTTTTTCGGTTCAGATGGAGTTGTTTATTTAGGCCATCCTAGTATTGTTCTTATCGAAATCTTATAGGTATAGACGGGATATCTGGGCGAGTGTATCTTAATGGCATATGATAACGGCGGATCATGAACCGTTATAGCGATTTTCGATTTTTTTTTCTCCAGTAATGGATTTTATTCTGCGTTGTAATTCATTATTGATCTGTTCAATTTAGTAGGACCCAGATGGTAGCGAAACTGGAGTCCCGTCCGGTTTATTCTTATTCGCAAACACCAATGAATTATTCGGTCAATGAATTATTCGGTTGTTGATCACCAAAATGGTGCTGATCTAATATTTGGCCAACTGTTGTATACTCGTAATGTTGCTAGCGATATCTCTTTCACTGGAATCGCAGTGGGGAAATTCACACTGAATTCAGGATTCGTTGAGGTTATTGAGATCATGTTGGTTTTCACAGGGGTTGTGTTTTCCGCTATTCGTTGAAGTAGTTCTTTCGATGTTACCAGTGTTATTATACTCATGTTGTTTTTCTAATATTGACATCGGGGAATCATAAACACGTACCATGGCGGAAAACTCACTATCGGATATGTATGTGTAATCGAGTGACGATGATATTATCGAGGATAATTGCGAGTATGCGGTTGACACAACATGGAACTTAACTACGTATTCTTGTAGTTTGCGCTGGCTGCATGATGATATTTTGTTTGTTATGATCGAAATTATTCCAGCGATTGTTGTCGTCGCTGATATACAAATTGGAACTGCTATCGGGGCAATCATTGTCACAGAGGATAGTATTATACCAGCTCCTGTGATTACACATGATACCGAGTACACGGTAACATCAACTGCGGTGAGTTTTCGTCGGTATTTTTTTTAATTTTTACTTTATACTCGTCAGTGAGTGTTTTGAGTTTAGTTTGAAATTCTCTGACCTGATCATAGCGATATCGCTGTGATCACATTTTATTAATGTTTTTAAATCGATTTCATCAAATCCGCTGAGAATTCTACGTATCATGTTACTGATGTCCTAGACAACCTATTATCTGTGGTTGTTATCGTGAATCGTTCAGTTGTATCCTTATCGATAATCGTTGATATTGTATTGTTGACCCCAGATGAACTCGTCGATGAAATATTAAACTGACACTAGAGTTAGTCGATAAATAGCTTTGAGGGTTGCAGTGATACTTAGCGTGTTAGCGAGTGGTGTCCACGCAAATGATCTGTGTTGAATCGTATATACCGAATTTATAATTTTTTCATGAGGCATTTTTTTTTTAACTATGGCTATCATCCTAGATAAATCATATTTGATGGCCTCGTTAGTCTTTTTGAAATCATCGATGAATTTTTTTACATCTAAGAGGTTTATGTCTACTTTATCTAATGATGTTCCAAAGCAATTCTCAATGAGATTTTTACGAAAAGATTAAAAATTATCAACATGATCTTCATACGTAGATTGTAGTGCTGCAAATTCTATGATAGCGGTTTTTTATTTCTGTGAGCTTCGGTGTGGTCACTGGTTTGAAATTACCATCGGAAAACACCGCAATAGCATCATCAGGTGCGTCGCATTGCTTAACTAAAATATCATCAAGGGAATCATTACTAGTTTTTTAATTTACCCTGACGATCTTGAAATACAACTATTTCATTGGGATCAACACTTGCGAGATTTAACATCTCTGCTATTTCATCTTCGATTATTTGTTTTTATATCATCGGTTGGAGATATTTCCGTGGTGGTTTTTTTCAGGCTTGATAAAGATCTCACCCAAATATCAATCATGTTATTTTATATAATTTCTCTCTAAAAAGCGATTACTCGTATAAACTTTTACAGTTTTATGGGGCGGTTTTCCTGATGATGAAAATACCTCTATACCGCATATTGATGGGTCATTCATTTTCTGTGTTGGTAGCGTAGAATACCAAATAGGAGTTTTTAAGCGGTTTATATAACGCATACATTCTTTAGGTGGTGCTAATCCATATGAATTGAAATAGATGATCACACTTGGATCAATCGCGTATGCAATCCAGTGGGTTCCAAGTCCGCTGTTGTTATCGAGATTAATGATACCGGTGTCAACGCCATTTGGTTGTTGTGGTAATTGATCTCTCACCTCGAAAGTTTTTATCGCTAGTTTTTTGGCATTGTCGAGTAAATCAAAATTTGACATGGGAACTATAGGTTCTCGAGTTAATAAACTGTTCCTAGTCTCAGGCCTTTTCCGCTGTACCATGAATACAGAGTTCCTGGTAATCTTAGACCCTTTCCTGATCGTTTCTTTTTTTGTATTCCTGTCTGGTAGCCCTCTTTAGTGCCATCCCTGCCGCTTCTAGCGGGGCGGGTTTTGCTACCGCTATTAATGCTGGAATAGCAGCTAACAACTGGAATATTTCATCTGATTTTATTATGTTCTTAATTGCGGCCGCAGAGTGAGAGTGCCCTGAACACCTTTTAATCTTTGATGACATCGTTGAAGTGTTTTATCTGACGAGCTGTCAGTGACAATTTATTCTGACCACCAGACGTCTGATTGTGGTTCAGCGATATTGTGGTTCCACATTTTTTTTAGCTGAGTCCGATTGCAATTTTTTTATTTGACCATGAGTTAACTTAACACCTACATGACTATATGACATTTTATTAATAACAGATTGATCTAATTGCATCATTACATATTTTTCACTGGTGCATCAACAAATTTCACCAACGCCTTCTAGTAGCATTGATTTGTTACTGAGAATAACAGAAACTTCTCTGTATCCAGGATGAGGAGGAGGAGCTGTTACGCGAGCCCGAAAATATATGCTAACGACGAATTGTCGGGTTAAGTCAAGATGTTCCAATGAAAAGTAGATGGGATATAGATTTTTAAAATCCAACTGTGATAGTTGCAGACCGGTATCTACATTATTATCGCGTCCAATAAATGATAGCAAACGATGATATGCGCATGCGATTTGGTTTTGTTCGTAATTAAGTCAGAACATCCTCGGTTAGTTCTTGTTGGCCGTTTACACTCAGCGAGACTTCATTAACACCAAACTTATCAAATATCATATGACTGCGTGTTTGTGAACCCAGTAACGCAACAAATATATGCCGCAGCACAGAAATACCTTGTTTTGATGCCAGTTGCCAAGTGAATGAACCATTAACAGTGCTATCTATGATATCCGTTGTAGTTGTTAGGCAACTTAGTAATGATTTGCCGCCTGTATTCATAAATGATAGTAATTTTTGCTCTGTGGTGATTGATAGAGTCACTACTGGCAGTGATAGTTTTGTTATACTAACCTTGCCATCAACAACACCAACACCATGTCAGATTGCATCATTGTCATCACCTTTTCGCTCTAAGGCTACTGTATGCTTCGCTCCATAGATAACGTTTCTAACATTTCTGCAGATTCCAAATATATGATGTAGTGGAATCGCGCATGAGAATAATCTACGCTGTCCTTCCAACACTGATACGCGTGTTACAAACCCTAGATTGTGATTAGGATTACTATCTACGACATCAAAATCAGCTGCTGGTCTCACATATCCGCCTGCTGCTGGATCAACTGCAGTATCTCGTGTTGCCTTTACCCTAGTATGATGAACGTATTCAGGTGATCATTAACGTCCTTAGAGAACATCATAGATGAACCTGCCGATCTTGTATAATCATCGGAGTATCTTGCTAGCCACACTATTGTTGTGGCAACATCAACATCATGTTCTATAGATTCAATTTATTTTTCTATCAATCATGTATCTAGCGCTGTTACATAGCGCCATTATACGATTATTGACAAAACCAACTCGAAGTTTATTATCATCTGGATATGGAGGATCATTATGATCGTAACCATTTGTTACAATATCTCCTTCTACTTCGATAAACCCTTCAGAGGGTAGAAAGTATTTGCTGGTATTTTAGACATGAAGTTCGATTCTTGATCAACTAGTTGGTTGTACTGCATTTTAGGAAAAATACTAATAATTAAGTATGGAATCATTCTTGGGTACTGGGGCGTTCATATCAAACGCTGTTTCAGAAGCCGATTTTAACATATTATTATATATATCTTGATCTAAATCGTGATCTCGCTCGCGATTTCAAGCCACTTCCCGCTATCATATTTGCAGTAATATTATCCTGTGTGTCATACCGTGATTCTATATTCTGATCCATCGCGTTGTTTATTTTTTTTGCTAATACTTGCAGGCATAATTTCCGTAGTTGTTAGTGGTCATTGGTGGTTTCCTTCGCCGCCGAACTAATGCTACTAGTGTTTCCTTATCCGCGGTAAATGCCCTCCCGGCAATATCACCAACAGCGCTAATACCTTTATCACGAATAACATCAATAGCTTTCATTGATAATTGTTTTGCGATTGGTGTTATTTTGGGAGCCATTCTTGCAATAACCCTGCAATGGTATTGCCAAGACCATATCCATAGTGCGCTCTATAAACTGGCAATCGTGAGTTTACTACATAGACTATGGTTGGTTTGTTGTGGTTGTAGTGTATGATCATCTTATTTAAATGCTATTTTTCTAATTTGGTGATTTAATCACTATGGTAACCGTTTGCTACCTCATCAATAAACTCTAGGTATACATCAATATCCATGATACCGCCTTCAAATAGTCGTCTGCAGATATCAGCTGGCTCATTAATTACTTCCGGTGAGTTTTTTTCAGCTTGTTTCCCTCCTACGAGAACTTCTAATCATGATATATACCCAAGAATGCTATTAGGACAATGAACTAGACCACTACCCGAAAACCCTCTTGGATATCCACTAGCAAATGCTTCAGTTGTACCAGTTGCACCCTGCAAAGAGGATTGTGTTATATTAAAAAGGGTTGACTGCTCTCTTAATCTAAGAAATCCAGGATCTGATTGCTTCTCTGTAGATGATTTGGATTGTTCTATTTCTTCAATAAAATCTCTATGTTTTATCCTTTTTCGATGCGCTATATCCTGTAATACATTAATCCATGATTTTTCATCAGGGAGAGTATACTCATCGTGGATATACTTTCTTCTCTGATAAAAGCTCCTAATGACAAATTCGGCTATTTCTTTATTATAATTGAATCTAATATTTCTTATATCATTTAATTTACTCGGAAGGAATTTATCATTGAATGCAAATCGTCTACTAACAATATCACCTCTTCTTCTTCTTGTTTATCATCTTCTTCAATAATATAACCCTCTTCTTCTTCTTTAATATCATCTAGTTGTTATTTAACTCGTTTAACTCGTTCCAGTTGTTCTTGTTCAAGTCTTTGTTCACCTTGTTGTTCCGGAAGTCGTGCAGTAGCTATTATATCACCTGGAAGTGTTTTTAAAGACTTTTGTGTTTGTTCAGTTTCCATTTCTATTTTTTCTAGTATAGGAAGAAGGGTTGGTGTTTTTTCTCTTGTTGTTCCTCAGAAATATCTCCCCATATGGCTTTTTCAGTAGTCGATACGACTTTCCCCGTTGCAGTGGTTATTGGTTTAAATAGTTGTTCAGTTCCCGTTATAAATTCACTTTGAAATTCTCGTCTCGTTTGGAGCTTATTTCCAACGGAATCACGAACTGGAATAAATTTCTTAATCGAATCTAATCATTCACGTGCTAATTTAGTCGTTAGTGCTTCATTTGCCATTATAAATTTTGTACGATTTGAATCGTAAGTGAAAACTTACCCCCAAAATTCTTTTGAATTTCGCACTGTGTGTTATACTTCTTCGTACTGATAAATCACCTGTCTATAGAATTTTGTTCTAGGTGAGTAAGCGCATTCCTGTATTACTCATGTATGTATTGTGTGTTTAGAGTGTCAATTGTTGAGGCAATCAAAGGAGAATTTTCATTTTGGCTAATAATCTCTTTTATTGTTTTGATTTTCGAGGTAATTGTGCGTTTGATTTCAAATTGTTTCCCCAATTCACTTCTGACCATTTTGACAGCAGTGAAGAACGGGACGAAATTATTGATGTCATTATAGAATGCGACGGAGTCATACATATCGTGGTGAAATCTTGAAATTCGGAAAGAATCTGATTACAATCTAATTTATCTGACAATTGAATTCCTTGACTTTTCAAATTTGAAATCTCGTTAATAATGATCTTCATATTTTCTAAATTCATATATAAAATATTATATATTTAATATATTTTTTAAAAACAAAAATAAACAATAGCTATGATGAACGGTTATCATTCTCTGGGTCCCTTATTGGCTTTGAGATTTTTCTCTTCATTTTTCTTTGAGATTTTTTTCTCTTTGAGATTTCTCTCGTCTTTTTTTCTTTGAGATTCCTCTATCTCTTTGACCCTATGACCGTTTCTTTCAGCCGATAAATCATTCTGTTACACAGAGCTTTTTACATCCATGCTACTATTGGTTTTGGGAGCGCCTATTGTTGTTGCACACCTCACCCCAAGAATTTAATTTCTCTGGGGTGCAAAAATCACACCGTGTCGGGAGGTGTACACGAAGTACCCTTTTGGACTTGCGCCCCAATTATAAAGAGAAACCTCCAATCGGTACCATCGACAATAATGCCTGCCACGAGATTCGAACGATGGGCCTCAGGACTAGATTCCATCTGTGTATACAATACACTAGTATTCGTGATCTACTAATCTATAATTTTGAATACGATATATGTGTATGTCATAAAAAATTAACGAATTGTAAATCAATCATAGATGGAAAATCGTTAATGGAATCGTAGATTTCAGTTTATTTAAAAATTGTAGATTAAATTGTAAATTTTCTAGTCAAAACAACACAAAAAAGCCATTATCCCATTGAGATACGTGACTATAACAAAATAGTTATCGTTTTCAAAAATATAAGAAGCCCACACAAGTTATCCCCCTTGGTGTTATAACACATGTACAAAACAGACTTCAGACATATGTAAATTTGATTATATGTCCGGTTCAATTTGAAATGGCTGATTTAATTATATTCTCTGTAACATATCGTACTGGGGTTCTACAAATATCGAAATATTTTCCAGCTTCATTCATTTATTGAAAAACTACTTCTTCGTTATTTTCTGTATTAAATGATTTTATAGGTTTCGCATTTTCGAGTGTTTTCCAGTCCCTCCTCGTTTGGTGTTTTCACTTTGTGAGATAGCCTGCAGATTTGATAAAGAATTATTAGTTTTTATACCACTTATATGATCAATCACAAAACAATCCTTGATCAATCCATTAAACACCTTATGGACGAATCTGTGATAAAGATACCTTTTTCTTCCAGCGCCACACATCAACTATCCTCGATTAATCACAACACTAACTGGGCCTGCGGTGTCTGACAATACCGTCACGAGATGCTTCATAGTTGGTATTCACGGGATGTAGTTGAATATATTGGTTCATTTATATACTATAATACTATTTGTCTAATTCATTATTTGGTATCATTATTACTTGAGAAGCTTTCAATGTAGTCTTGAGGTGTTCTTATGATTTTGTCCTTGACAGAGTCAAGGACGGAGTTTTTGACGTAATCTTTGATTCTGTTATCATAATAGCGCTATAGCTCTCTGTATCGTTTACCATCACAAACAAGACATAACTGCGACTCACCATGCTCACCTTGCCCACAACGTATGCAAGATAAGGGCCCTAAGCTTCCACGACGTACGCTTTGCAAATGATATCCACATAATTCATTTCGACATGAATAATTACAAGCGATTACTGATCCTATTATAAGCCATTTGCAATAATTCATTATATAAAAAATTTCTTATTTAAATACTTGTTTTAGTTATAATATGGAGTAATTCGAGAAATTTTCGAAAATTACGCCTTGGAAAAATGTTGATATCAATCTCGATAGAGTCTCCACTGATGTACCAGAGCGTCTAATAAGTGAAAGAAGCATGTTCGTAAAATCCGTGATTGTTTTAATGAATTCAAGTGCGATGGAGCATCTCACTGTTGGTCAACATTTCGAATTGATGGTAGTGTTGATGCTACCATGAATGACGAAAGAGCAGAAGTGATAATCTCATATCTTGACAAGAAAAAGTTTTTATAGAGTGAAATTCATTATCCGATCAAAAACGTGGAATTGGATTATATGCGACAAGTTTGAACCCATCCTGAAAAATAAGAGAATTGTCACTGTGAGTCAGGATTCCAAACCTGGAATTCTGACTGGAATTGACAAACCGTATTACGAGTGATCATATCATGTACCAGCAGTTGTTTATGGAATCTATCCGATAAATAATACCGAGTATTGAAAAACTAAAACCCATGAAATATTGGTCAAGAATAAATTGTGTAGCAGAACGAATAATAGAGCATTTTACAAATGTGTTGCGTGGAAGCAAATTGACGGATCTAAGACACAAAAAATTAACAAATGGGGATTAACAGTGAATGAGAACGGACCAACAATTCAAGGTATAGAAAAATTAGAAACATCATTAAGGTTCCCAATAACCGTCATGACGATAACAGGAGAGGTATTAAAAGAATCGAAAAAAAAAAATCAAAAGGAGCTCCAATCAAAATTATTGATTATAATGAAAATGCTTGGACACCTGCGGTAACAATATTAACGCGAGATAGAACCATAAAATATCTACCCGTAGAGAACTCTGGAGGAAATTTATTTGATTTTTTTTACGAGTTAAGTAAAAACAATCCAGTTTCAGTGTGGATACTTCACAGATTCGAAAACGAAGAGGGTAAATTCGATAATTTTTTAGGACCCAATGGCGCATGATACCTTACTGAAGCCCTCCACAACGAGACGAAAAAACTAGCTTATGATTTTTCAACGGATTACGACGAACAATTATTAAGAAACTGTTTTACAATTTCGTTAGTTGCCACTTATTTTACAAGAAAGAGAAATCTATGGAAACCATGCAGAATTTCTCTCAGATATTGAATCAAGCCGCGTTGCATAAGGACATGGTGGATTATGGAATACAAAATACGACCCTAAAAGTATTATTTCGGTTGATATGATTGCGTATTTTCCAGAGAGTTTTCTTGGGTATGGAGAGTGTTCTGAGTACTTAAAAAGATTTGGACATCCCGCACATGAGATGACCCGTGTTGCGATTAATAGACCACTGCCTCACTTTGATTTAACCGGATTCGCTCGTGTGATCTCATTTAAATTGGCTAGAGGACTTCATCCGTGTTGTTATATTTGGTTTGGTAGACACATCTCTGAAAAAACACTGGATGCTAGTAGTGTATTACAGTATATGATTGATTCTAAAATGCTGATATCGCGGATTGTCACTGAAGCAATTATATTATATCGAAAACAATCTGAAGTCTGGTTACACAACCCGATAGTCTAGATTATATAATCAGCGAGAACAAAAATAAACTTCCTGATCTCGACGAAGAATATATCGTGAAATGGAGAAAAGAAATCTTTGGAGTTAGAAAGAAACACGCAAAAGATTTCGGTAGAAGAATAATTGGTAAGTTCACACAAGGTTGAAAATACGACTAAAAACGATATTCTTCGCGGTTGATTATATATGATGCTGAATACGATTTTATAATCGCAGATGTAACATCTAGGGGTATATACGTCGATTGCAAAGACGCTTTCTTATCCGATGGAGTCAAATTAGGTACAATTGTTACTTACACAAAAGGAGAAAATCCTCAGTATGGTCGTATATGCTGGCTTATGCTTCTAATAATTTACTTTCAATGATAAATAGATTTACTGACACCGCGGTCAGAGTAGTCACTGATTCATTTTATATAGACGTAAAATATAAAGAAGCTTTGGCTGAATTCACTAATTCAGACGAGAGTTGGGGATCACGGAGAATTAAAAAGGAAATACTGCGTGATTACTCCAAAGCAGCAGATGTTACAATTGAAAATATTATTTGAAAAATAATCAGATATCAGAACTATCTAATGCACCGTCGTGTTCAGATCCATTATGTAGATATAAAACCAGTTATTTAAACGACTGTGGTGGGTCAGGGAAGACGAATCGTGCGATTCAATTATTTCGAAGGAAATCAAACATGATTGTACTAACACCTACACACAGACTTGCAAGAGAGATGAAACAACCAGGAATTAATGATTGCACTTATCATAGTGTCTTTCGACGGAGATGTGACGAATGGACTCCTGATCGAATAGCGAGAAATATATTCCTGAAATCCTCATTTGGGATGAGATATGCACAGTGTCGTTAGATATATTAGAAAGGTTTCTTGATTGCCTATTGCTAGCGAATACAAAAGTGATAATGTGTGGCGATCTGGTCAACCACCACCGTTTGTCGGTTTCTCTCCACATTATTGATTAAAGAAATTTGTAGACTATTATAAAGAAATTAATACCGATCATAGATCACTTTATAATGGATTACGCAAGCTCAAAAAACTAATCAGATTAAAACCGGGTAGAATAAAATGTGAAATAGCCCGTGAAATAATTTCGGAAACCCCATTAAATGATTTTTGGTAAGCGTGGAGACAAAATGATTTGATAGTGGCAAGTGGAAAGATAGTCAGAGACTCACTTCAGAGGAAGTTATTATACACGCATAAAGAACTTTTGCAACACCTCCAGTGCTGGTTTGTTATAGACCCAAGGATACACGAAAGCAAAATATCGAAGTTGATATTCTAGGACTGACAGAGTCAGGAAAGCAGATTATCGTACTAAATGATATGGTGTTAGTTGATATCAATGTCGTCGAAGATGCATTGCGTTCTGATAAATCCCCATGGAAGCTAGGATACGCAGCGACGATATATTCTTCGCAGGTGTTGACTATATCCAATACAATTGCTTGGATTATAGATAATCGCTTGGAGTGATCGAATTTAGTTTATCTTGCGGTGTCCATAGTACAAAGAATAAATCAACTTCGAAAAGTTGTTTTAGACTATAACGACACTGCAATAAGTAGTATTTTCACCGATGATATAATCAAAAAAACCTCTCTGGTTATAATCAACAGGACAAAAAAAACCTCAGAACATTTGATAATGATGCCGAGTTTATAATCACACTTTAACAACAACAGAATAATCACTGCGCGAGTTGCAATTGCAAAATGCATTGGTGTTGGTCGGATAAAGATCCTCGCCAATTTACTGTAGACAGAAAAAATAACAGTATTGGTCACACCAGAGATAATGTGATGCTAACTTGTTTTGAGTGCAACAGACGCAGAGGTGCTAGTTAAGACCACGAGGCGGTAATTGAGTGTCCTCGGGTATCACTTGTAGTTGTTTACGAGTAAATCTTCGTTGAGGAGCAGTTTAATCCAACCTAGACTGGCGTTCTACCCGTAGTTCTCGTTATACTATATATTTTATGTGCAACACTCCAAAAAGGATCGGTACCTCTTTTTGTGCCACCTTCGAGCTCTCCAGGTTCTTATAAGTACATAACAGTGACATTGCCGAGTATTGGTTGTTTTGAAAAAATATTTTGCGGTTTTACAGGTATAACTTTTTTTAATCGCGTTGTTAGGTTTCATATTAATAGTTCGAGTAATCTCATAATTCAGCGCGGTAATTACGCTTGGTAATCTTTTGACCCATTCAAGGGATCGTTTATCCTGAATAAATTCCTTCGTGTATTGATATCCAAATAACCGCTCAGCAAGTGTGCGATTAAATTCTTCAACAATTGCCTGATCATGTTGTAGTGCAGTATGTCCTCGTCTGATGGTGACATTATGATGCTTCATTGTTGATAACACAGCACCCTGAATATCCTTGCCAGGATCAACTTGTAATAGATTCGGCCAATGCAGAAACCCTTTAGATAAATGTTTTAAAACGCAGAAGCAACTTCAGTTGATGATTTTGTCTTTAACGGCTCTGCTTGTTTGTATTGACTCGCAACATCATTTACAGTTAGCGCATACTTGTAAACACCATCATGCGGCAGAAATAATATATCAGCCTAATGAACCTCATTATAGACGCTGACATCAAAATGCGAGAAGTTAATTTGTTTAGGCGGTGGTAGACATATTTGCCATATTGCAAGGTTTGGAAAACCAATCAGCTGCTGCAGTATTTTTCACCTTTACGGCGCTAGCTAGTTTATAGATTGCTGATTTACCCCTCCAGTATCCTCTTGGATAATAATAAATAGATTCCATGATGTTATTAATTACCAGCACTCAACATCAATTTACTTTTCATCGCCGATTTTATCAACCATGAAGTGAATTTTTCTTTGAAGGGTTCATCAGTGATAGAATTCAACTCATGAATCAAGTTCACATCTGTTATATGTCTATGTTGCAGATTATTGCTTTTATAAGCAACATCATGAGCATGACACGCCTTATCAATGACTTTGATTGGAGTTTCACCGGGTCGGGGTTGGTTTTGATCATCGAGTCTGATATCGAGGCTGGTCCCGGGTCCACAATAACTATATCCTGGAAGGTGCTTTTCTCCTGGATATTTTGCCCATGGTGTTCCTGGGAGTTTTACTAACTTGGCTGCAATATCATCTCCTCTTTATTTTAGAAAATCTCCAGATTTCATAGTGAAAAATCTAAATTTTTGGTACCACATTGCACACACTTACAAGCAAGTGCTGATCTGTTATTTTTATTTGTAATTGTTGCTAAGTCATTTGTGCGAGTACGCGTCTTACATTTCACACAAAATAGGTCCATAATTTATTTATGGTAACATGACTGTAATTGATTTTTAGGCGACAAAAACACGAGAACCAGTTAAGCATCATGCAGCGCTTCTTAATTCTATTCGCATGATTATAATTGGACCATCTGGAAGTGGCAACATACAACTGCTACTTAATGTATTAGCGAGATGGATGAAATGGGATAAGTTGTATTTAGTAGCCCCAAGTGTAGACGATCAGCGATGTTACGAGGTATTAAAGAATTTTAACGAGAAAGCATGATCGGAAATTGATGAATATATTATTGAGTTTATAACCGATATCGAGGTAGCACCGAGTGTTGATTCTCTTGATAGAAGTATTAACAATTTAGTGGTATATGATGATGTGATGTTAGGTAGACATGAAAACCCTGCCGGGGCATTTTCCAGAGGTAGGCATTAAAATACCGATGTGATATATGTTACTCAGAAGTATACACAAATACCAAAAGTGATCAGGGAAAACTGTAATATTCTTGCGGTATTTAATGGAGTTGACATTCATACGCTACGAAATAATTTGGAAACTTAGTGCGGCGGTGATGTGGATTATAATCTCTTTATAAATATCTTTAGTCACGCTCAGTCTATCCCACATGGATTTGTAACGATAAATTTGCAAGACCCGAGATGAAGATATCGTATCGGATTTGATCAAATATTCGGTTGAAATCGTAAAAAAGATTTTTACCCCCATAGCAGCAGAGAGTCCGAGACAACAACTTTGCGTCTCCAAAGGAAACTTTTACTTTTTTTTTTACGATTATTTGAGGAAGCATTGGTTAGCCAAATAAACGCTCGGTTAAGATGTCCGATTCGCCCTCTTTGCTGCTAAAGTATATGGAGTCAACGTTATGACTAGAGTTTGGTTCATTATTTGAGGTATTTGTTGGACCAGGATATCATTCTATTTATCAGAACTGGATGAGCTATCGAACTTCGAATTATCACTACAATTACTAACAATAAAACAAATATTCAATCTCAGAATTATGTGTGAGAATTACTGGCAACATCAAGAATACATAAATCTTGTGTTCATATATTTCAATAAAGGTATTGACAGATTGTGGGATGATGCATATTCTTCTCAGAATATTGAATATACCATACTTTTCTTTGTATATTTAACTGAACATACAGTTAAATACATGCCTATTATTATAACCATATTGCTTTTTTGTATCACTAAAAGCCATTTGGCACCTGAACAAAATCAGAGGAATAGACATTGCAACAAATACACGAATCAATACAATTGAAGATGTCAAAACCATTCTAATAGCCGCCGTATTTTCTTTTGTTTGTGAATTGATGCCATTATGCAATTATAAAATGTAAAACTGTGTTGACCTCGCCATAGTTGCCAACAAAGCCCCAAAACGTACAGTTATAAATCACAATGCTTACGCAGCGGGGACTATATTTTTATGTACATTAACACTACGTGCTTTATACTAAATCACAGACACGTGGGAGATTATAAGTATATATACACTTGCGATACATTCACTATACAAAATTGTATACACGTCAGAGACTATGATAGTAAATGCTAAACCACATTCGACTTACGACAAGTATAACCGGAAACTGTCGGGGATAATTAAGTATTATTTATACTGAAATCTGTATTTCTTAAAAAAAGATACCATGTATTATGTAGAGAATTTTGTCGCTATTTACGGATAATATTCAGAATTGTATGAATGACTGTAAAACAAAAAAAAAAAAACATTTTTGGAGATATGATGGGATGTATTTTCTTCCATCACAACGGTAATACAGCATTTGATTGCAATATGGATACAATTTATATTAGTCTACAGAATATGTTATAATTTGCAAAACAAAATGTCAGATATGTTTCACAAGCGTCGGAAAATACTTAAGCTTTGAAAACAATAAACTATGACGAGTCTAGCATTTTGTTTAATGGTCTGAAACTATATCATTTTTCATTCAGATTTTCTGAAATGAAATGTTAAAATAACATGTTACGTTAGTCATAGCAATGTTCTTACCGTTTCACAAGGACATTTTTCGTATACACGTAAACTTGTAATTCATTCACGGTTGCACTCTATTGTTCATCGCGATTCGTTTACATAAATGCAACATTTTAACGGTATTGGTAAATAGCAGATACAATCTTTCATAAAACAGATACAATCTTTCTTCAAAATGTTAACTCTATGCCCGATATGAAACATTATTTATCTTAAAAATGTTAAATCTATGCACAATATGAAACATTATTTATCTTAAAAATGTTAACTCTATGCACGATATGAAACATTATTTATCTTAAAAATGTTAACTCTATGCACGATATGAAACATTATTTATCTTAAAAATGTTAACTCTATGCACGATATGAAACATTATTGATCTTAAAAATGTTAACTCTATGCACAATATAAAACATTATTTATCTTAAAAATGTTAACTCTATGCACAATATGAAACATTATTTAATTTAAAAATGATAACTTTATGCACAATATGAAACATTTATCTTAAAAATGTTAACTCTATGCACAATATGGAA
>JAQISU010000090.1:1227500-1240000 GCA_029339505.1 Unio delphinus
TGCTTTTAAGACTAAATGTTTTTTTATTTTCATTACATGACATTGTAACATAAAATTAATCGGTTGAAATATTTTCACAGAACTTTAACAGACCTAAATCATTCTTTCAATATACCTAATATGACCTACATAATGAGTTTGATTTATATTACCTTGTCAATGTCACACATGGTTCCAGGAGCTGCATTGTGATAGTTAGTTGTGCATAGCTTGGTCACTGGATTACTGCAACGCATGGCTTGACATATTTTCTCCGGGGCTTTCTTTAAAAGAAATAATTACTTGTATCTGGATGTATTACAGATCAATCAACCAGTAGGTTAATATGTGTATGTTGAAAACTGAAACTAACAAGCCATGGAACATTTCATGTATGTGTGCTTTTCCATTTCCATATTTTATAGCGAACAAAGAAGTGATAGTATATTAATCGACTGCATAGGTAACGTTACATTATCTAGAAATAGTTTGGAATCTATTGAACTGGCTCGTAGTTAATTTTTTTTACTTTGGTTTGATTACAGTTTACAGAAATTCTGAAACAACCTTATATTGTTTTCATTATTAACATGCTAGCATCAATGGACTTTCAAGACCTAGATTTTCCGGAAGAAATGACACAGAATAAAACTAAATTAAGGAATTACAAGTCTCGAGTCATAAAGTGCCAATTTAAATATGTTTGAATGACTTATTTGTGATTGCGTAGGAACCTCAATGCTTGTATAAAAGTCTTAGAAATATCCACTGACCTTGATATATTATGAATGTGTGACCTGTTTCAATTCATTACCTGCACTAGAAATTACAGATTTCAACGACTATTGCAATAACAGGGATTGCACCATATTCAAATACTCTTCACCGTTTTGTTGTTTTTTTTCGTTTATATATGTATGTACGTTGATAAAGTGCAGAATGAAAAATATTAATTTTGATGGCGTTTATAACATTTTAATTTTCTCTAGCTTAGAGACTTAACTGTTCTTCATTTGTCCAGACAGTCTTGTAGACATATGTATGTCTCATATTTGTCCAGATCTATCTGAAACGATTCACGGCAAACCATTTTATATGTCTACTATATGTATTCATTCCAATCGGCATGTTAATGTTTAAGTGTAACATTACATACAACCGTGATTGATTTATTTATAACTAATTTGCGATATATTTAAATGTATTAGTTTTACTAAATGCTTCTTTACACGACTCAACCTCCCTGAAAGAACGATAGCCTGATGACACATATACACACTCGCTACATACCCCACAAGACCTAGATCCAACTCCATTAATGATGGCACACTGGTCATCTGGTTTGAACCGAATTCCTGCCGGTTTTCTCTTTACCTTTTCAATATCGTCTAATATGTCTTGATCGTGTACATGCTTGTTTGTCAAACAATGTCTGAAATTTTATATATATATATATATATATATATATATATATATATATATATATATATATATATATATGTATGTATGTATGTATGTATGTATGTATGTATGTATGTATGTATGTATGTATGTATGTATGTATGTATGTGTATAGGCATGCTTGCTTGTATCTAAAATTATATCGTGAAGACAATGTATCGATGTATTCCACATTTCAATTTTCTTTTCAACTGGTGAGATTTCAAATTGACTTGCTTTTGTTGATGTGCAGAATTGTGTGTCCAGTGAGCAACTGGTTTTCTATTAGTGGATACGAATGAAAATTTATAAAGATGTACTACTTGGTACATATTGGACTTACTTGAGCGGAAGGTTAACCTTGAAAGAAGTCACAGAGGAATTTGCGAAACGCCAGGGATAGTCTGTGTATCTCTTATGTCGCGAGAAAGTGGGCTGTAAAGGAGACATAATGTACCCATCCCTGGGTCTGCTATCTGTGTATGGCCAACTGCCATCATGTGTTGCTCCAAGGCTGCAAATACCAAGAAGGTAGTCATTGAACCATATTTGATGCAGTTTTGAAAACCGGAATACCGATTGAGCGTACCATGTAAGAACACAAGTATCATGACCATATTGTCTTTTGTAATGTAAATTATAGATTGATATAATTAATATGCCTTGTTTTACTTTCTCGGAACACTCCTGTCGGATATTTTACATTTAAGATAATGTAATTCAAATTAATTGAGGTAGATACAACAATGAGGTAGACACCAAAAAGGTATGAATTTGAATTTAAGCAAATGATTCAGAGATGTTATTCAATAATTTGTCTGAAAAGAGAATATTCGTCCTCAATTGCTGGTGCGTAAAATATTGAATCTATCTGAATTCAATGAGAGAGAGAGACAGATATTTAGCGTTGACATCGCCACTTGGAACATGACAACTCTGGCGTAAACTGGAAGACTCCAAGAGTTGACACATGAGATGGAACACTACACATGGCACATACAGGGACTCTGTGAAGTAAGATGGAAAGACCAAGTAGAACACCAAACTGAAGATGGGCATATATTATACTATAGTGGAGAGTTGGACAAGTCCATAAATGGAGTAGGTTTCCTTGAAAACAAAGCCATCAAGGGATCTGTGCTTGAATGTCGCCCCATATATAGCAGAATCATTTCCATTCGTCTGAAAGCATATCCCTTTAACAATACAATTATCCAAGTCTATGTCCAACCACTGATAATAATAATAATAATAATAATAATAATAATAATAATAATAATAATAATAATCATAATAATCATAATAATAATAATAATAATGAGGACTTTGTGTAGCGCTTAATCTTTCGAAGGTTGTAGCGCATTACAGCATATAAAATGATATGACTACACTACAGAACAACAAATGACAAAATCAATGAAATTGGAAAACAAAATCATGATGAAAACAGATAAGATGCAAAACATTATTAAGTCTCTAAGTTTGTCCCTGCAGTTGAAACAGCTGCGTTTTAAGAGCACTATGAAAAGTAACCACTGTGTCTTTGTGTCTAATTTCAATGGACAATTGCTGCCACGTCGCCGGGTCCTGGCATGCGAAAGAACGTTGTCCATGTGACATCGCTTTTGCAGTGGGAACAATGAAATAAGTATACGATTGTCAGAAGAAAAGGTTAAGTATAGAGCTGGTGGATACACATGGGTGCGGCTGGATATGTATGGTGGACTGGAGTCTGTCAGTGAAGCATAGCACAGAGAAAAAATTGTGTTTGATTCTGCATCGAAGTGATCGCCAGTGTAGGGTACATGGCAGTGGTAAGGTGTGGTTTGATCGAGATACTCTAAAGATGATCCGTGCTGCTGTGATTTGAACTTTTTAAAGTTTCTGGAGGAAATATTGTGACAAACCAGACATAACTGAGTTACAATAGTCCAGTCTTGAAAATACAAATGAACGCACCAATGTTTTTTTTTTTTTTTTTTTTGTTTTTTTATGGTTTAACGCCATTTTTCAGCACAATATATAGGCTATACATGGCGGCCAGTATTAGTGGTGGAGGAAGAAACCGGAAAAACCCCGGAAAGAACCACCGACCCACGAGAAGCTACTGGCAAGCTTTCTCACTTAACTACATTAGCCGAATCTTAGACTCGAACCCACGCAGACAGAGATGAGATGGCAGTGGTCCGTAACGGACAGCGCTTTAGACCACTCGGCCACTCGGGGCCCCGCACCAATGTTTTAGTGGCATCAACTGAAAGATATTTACGAATGTAACTGATGCGTCTCAGTTCAAGATAAACAGCCTTTTGTATGTTCATGACATGTTGGGGCAATGTGAGATTACTGTCTAGATTAATACCTATGTTTCCTACTGACTGTGAGAAGTTAATGACGGTGTTGCTGATATTTATTGTCTGATGTAAAGGTTATAATTAAGAGATGTCTTTGTGTTATGATCAGAATAGCCTCCGTTTTATCACAACGATCATGATGGTGAAGAATATAGAAGCTTTACAAACAAACTCCAGGGTATAATAAATATGGTGAGTAAGAAAAACATCCTCATTATCCAAAGAGACTGGAATGACAAAGTTGTCAAAAATGCTCTAACAGAGTGTTATAATAGTCTTGTTTATTAAAGGAGAATAACGTAAATGTATGACAGCTAAGGTTCCATGTACATGATGCTGACCATGTTTGTAATGCACTACTTCCTTCATAGAATGTATATTTTATATTCAGGTCATGTGTTTATCCTATATTTATTTAACAAACATGACTATAAATAAATAAAAGGAAAACACTCAGCGAATCAATTTGCATTATGTTTCCCCTGAAGAATTATATGTTGTAATGGACAGTCTCGCCGAGATGTTAGAAGTTATTCAAATGGGCAGTACACAGTTGCCCTGATCATATCGAAAATTTATGAAAAAAGCAAATATGTGTATTTTTATGCAAGACAATAAAATAAATTTATTATGTATAGTTGTATTAGATCGAAATTAAATATATGTCTATTATATAGTCTATATTACCGATATACCGCTATCTGGATAAAGTTTTCATTAACAAGGAATTCGACAAGCCTCGTTTTCCTTTGAATGAAAAATCTTTACACCTCGTGGAATATCATTCATACAGCATGCATATATTTCATATCATAACGAAATGCCTCCTGAAAGGTCATACAAGTGCAGGAGAGAACCACGTTGTAGTTATTTCAAAAGCAATCACTAATGAAGTAAAGCTAAAACACTTGTTAAATACTGTTCGGAATATACAACATGATATTACGTTTTTGACATAGACCTAAAAAAAAAAAATTATGGAAATTTGAACGAGAGCATCAGATAGAGGTTACAGGCGAAACATCAAACGAATTAAATGGTCACCAGGTAAATACATATTCATAACATGGACACATTAATGATTAAAAGAATTGTCTGACCGATAGATTATACAGTCAATGTATCAAAGCTTCTTTAGTCGGATATATAATTCTCAGTTTTAAAATAAGTACTGCTTTTAAAGATGTATTAATAATAACATCGCACTCTTACCATCTTTTTAAAGCAGTCTGTGACTTGCTTATCTACTCGAAAAAATGTGCAACTGTTTCACAACTATACGTTTTGTTTATGAATGAATGTGTACACAAAACTGAAAATATGCAACGGTTTTAATTTAAAATCTAACCCTTTCATTTCATTAGTAAGAGCGTGGAAAGTAACGTACCGCCTTAATTTATATACATATGTAATATGAAACTCAGTATCCAGCTGACTGTGCAAATGAGACACAAATGTTTGCATTCTTTCGTCTTCATCCAAACTGACCCAATTACATACAACTTTGATATTTGCCTTTCAATTTTAATTACATATTTCACTTTTATGTCAATGCTCTAGGTCTAATATTACGTCTCAAACTTTGAATGTTATTTCATCATAAATGTTTGAAAAATAACGCCCAAGTAATATCAAAGGCTTTCAAAATTGATACTAAACGCTGCTTTGCTTGGCTCTCATCATTAAGAGGCAAGTGTTAGGACTGGTCTGTTAGGTTTCAGGATAATGTGACTGGTAGGTTCATCAATCTACATGTCTGCGACAATGATGTCTGATTGTTAGACAACACAATAAACTGTGTCACGTTGTAAGGATTAACTAGATTTCAACCTGTATATGTTAGACCCTGAGGGTAACCGTAAATATACATGGAAAAGGTCGATTCGGCGAATAATGGGATGTCCTGCTACTTATATGACATGGTCATAAAACTAGTGACACGCGCTTTTTTGCCAAAAGCCAGTTACGTAACATTGTTTACAGATAAATGGTGGAATTAAGTGTTAGTATTAAAGGTCGTGAATCCGCCCATGGCAGACTGTTGTGAGGGGCAGTGTTTGCTAATTACATGAATCAACATCCAACCGGAATTGAGTAATGCGTTGCTAACATTGGAATCGCATGTTAAATCTATTATCTTGAGAACTATTCGTCAGTAGACCAGTTTGCGTGAATTATGGGACGATAAGCTACTCCGACATCATTCGAAATTGGGGGGAAACTTGCAGCATGGACTTTACAAGGAGTTTCAGTAGATGAAGAGTTTAGAAATCAAAAGGGAATTACAGCAGTGTAGTTGTCCCAAATCTTTGTGAGACAAAGGAGAAGGAAAAACGAAGGCAGAAGTTAGGCGGGCTGGGAGGAACCTGATTAATAGTCCATAGATAGATCATACGGATGAGTAGAAACACAGTGCAGGAGGAAAATCAATCACCCTAAGTAAGATGATGAATTAGGCTGTCACTTGGTCGAGTGTAAAACGAATGACAGTGTTGTAATTTTAATTTTATTTGAGAGATGACTGTTATTGAATTCAATGAAATTGTTATTTGAATTTCACATTTTCATATTCATTAATTTAACTGTCGGCTCCTTTGGCTGATGGTTCAGAGAATTGCTTCTCTTTATCACCACTTTAATTGCTGATATAAAGGAACCTCATTGAGTTTTCTGTATTGTTTTAAATACTATAGGGAGCACTCCACCAGCCTAAGTCAAGGGAAACCTTTATAAACTGTCATATTGCAGACATCGACATTAAAGATATGCGACTGTAAAATTGTTATTAAAACGTTGAACATCCAAATTACACCCCCAACACACATAAAACAAGTGGACGTAGATGTGGGATACAACTAGGAAGCCTGAGTTTGACTTACGCGTGTCCCAATTCGTGTGCTGCAGTTCTGGTGGTAAAAAAAAAGTCATTTACACGGACGATCGAAACTCTGCGACCAACGTCACAGACACCCGAAGTGATGGCACGACCTGAAGGAAAACAAGGAATAACGACTAGATTTTATGATGACATTCACAAAGAATAATATTAGTATTTCTCAGTTGTAATAATCTGGTTCGCTTTGTTTAATTAAACTCATGCTATCAAGTCAAATAGTTTATTGTTTTTCACTTAATTAAATTAAACCTTTGCACGTAAAAAAATATCGTCCATTATTCACATAGTCATTAAAATAAACATATATGTGAAGCACTAACATAATACGTTAAATAATATAACCGTGGAATGACATGGTCAAATAATGTTATATAATCCGCATTTATTTTCGCAAGGTGTACAAAATTGAGCTATCGGTACATTGTCATTCAGACGTATTTATTGAGAATACATACACGCCCTGAGCAAATAGTAATGAAATATATTCCTGTTGTACCTGGTAAGGGTAAGAATATGTTATTTCTCATAGTAATAAAAGTCAATAATTACACGAATAATAAACACATTATCGGGTCTTGTGCCGAGTGTTTGATGTAATTTCGAAGTAATATATTTTATTGGGGATTAGTGGTGGAATATTTACTTATTTGCGTATTCTGACCAATATTTGTTATCATCCACAGAATCAATGTTTATTATTAGCAGTAATTCAGATCGCCACAATGGAGGATGAATGGAAAGATAAGTAATATCCATATACTTGTCAACATAATGCGTTGCATTTGGTTGATGTTACATCGTGATCAATTAGAAATAATGAATAATGAAAGATGACAGAACATAAAACTACGTTAATACGGTAACCAAAAAGGTGAGTTTTTGAATGTCGTGTTTTTTATGTTGCTGTTGAACATATGAAGCAACAACGATTTATTTCAATTTTAAGGACAGTTTACCAGATGGAAAAAAAGCTATTACTATTTAATTTGTCTATAAACTGACGAGAGAGAGAGAGAGAGAGAGAGAGAGAGAGAGAGAGAGAGAGAGAGAGAGAGAGAGAGAGAGAGAGAACTACCTTCAAATTCACTATCTTTAGGGTCACCGGAAGATATCATATGCCTAATAATACAAATAGATTTCGTACCATAATAACGAAATGCCAAGATTATGTATTTACAATAATTTACTAACGGATACTAAACACCGTATGTGGTGAAAACTTGAAACTGTGTTAGCAAGGATAGATTCATATATCAATGAACTGACAGCCATCCTTAACTCTGACAACAAGATGATAAACAAGGCAGGAATACTAAATATTTCCCTAATTTTCACAAGCCTTGTAACAAGGCTTTCCGAAACATATGAAACAAATTACATGAGCACTATATATTGTGATTTTTACAAATATAATGTAATTGAGCTCCTGTTTAGCGTAATACTTTTTATAGCAGAAGCTTTATTAGAATCGACATCAGTTGATATAAGACCTTTCAACTCGAATGTTGTACGTTCTTTAGAATTGGATTAGGCTAGGATGTGTGTGACCAAACCACTGTATTGGATTCAAAACAATACTTCGACATTGCGTCCTTTGCTTTATGAGCTTTTGTATTATTTCGGTCTTTATTATCTTACTTATTTGTAACCTGCAGCATTGAACAATACACCCTAACAAACCAAAAAAATATTTAATTCAATACCCTGACATACTAATATTATAACTTTGAGAGTTTGTATTCAGGTATTGCTTAATTTTAAACTTGCATATACATAACGAACAACTTTGTTTACAGTTAACACAGATAGGAAGATATTTAAAATCAGTTTCGTCATGCTTGTATCTAAAGATTGGAACAGTTTGAAATATGAAAGTACTTGTTCGAAGCTTTGAAGAGTGTCGTAGTACAACATGACTGTGAAAAGCATGTTTTAAACATTAAAGTTTGAGTCAAGGAATATATAACATCTGATAGGACAGCAATGTCCCAAGTTTCACATTTTATTCATCAAGATAACACTTCAAAATCACTTAAATATGCATGCAATTCTTAAACGTGTCAATTAATATCAGGTATCTGAGGATTTTGTAATCTTTAGCAACCGCTTTGTCAGACTTGTGTTTGTCATGTTTCTTTATGCAATTCGTCAATTTATCGATATCCCTTACTTACACACTCATAACCCTGCAAGATGCTTTCCATCTCCACAACATAATTTGCGCTATGATGTGTCAACAGTACATATAACATGTTTATCAATAAGCCGATTGTTTAATAACAACGTTCGCACGTCTCTCGACCAAGTAAAGGTTTCGGTTGTTTTTCTTGTCAATGAAGAATGCATTTATCTACTTTCGTTTAATAACGGGTACTACCTATTGTGTAATGGTAACATCAAGACCTGAACGTGTGTGAAGAAGCGTGGAAAGTGTTCTGAGTCTGCCAGTGTTAATAATTTTATTCTGTATTGCTTTTCTCGTTCTTCTCTCCGTATAAACATTTGCTTGACACTTTCTTACATTTCTATATGTGCATTTAAATCTAATTTATCTCTCTCTCTCTCTCTCTCTCTCTCTCTCTCTCTCCATTTATAATTGTATTTCCATGTTACCAAGCATCTGCAATGTGATAGTCCTTCTTCTTTTTCTGATTTGCTATCTCTATCATTTCGTTTTGAATCTATATATTTATTATTTCTATTCATCTAGATGTTAAGACCTTATTTGTATAAGTGTACAAATCACACACGATATAGACAAATCAGTCATACCCAAAGAGCAGTTATTCAAAATTTCTTTTCTAGCCAATGTTTACACAACACAGCTTTCATCGCCTGGATTGTTAAAAATGTTTAAATTAAATTATTTTTCGGTTGGACGTTATGCAATGTTGACAACCTTTTATAACAGTCTTAAAGCTAGGTGCTTTCACTAAATATTTTTCAAACGTTTGTTTACTAAATAGTTTGAACGACGGATAGAAAAGTTCCTTAACTGATGAGTTAGATACAAATGATAATGCCCTTCAAAGTATTAAACTAATCAGATTGCGTACGATCCGTATGATCCTCCAGTTATATTAATGACTCAAGCTCTTATAATACGTAGCAGAAAGGAGGTGGAACCAAACTATTTGAGAACAAATTAATAAACATTTTTTTTCTCTCCAACTCACAATGATACCATTTAGAAGACACTTTCAGCGTTGCTTATTAGATCACAACTAATATGTCTGACTATACGACAATCATCCAACTGAGAAGAAATATGAAATTTGGAGACACGTATTATTGTGTAGGCATGACAACCTGATGTATTACATCTGCTTGACTACGACTAATACATGAATGGTTAGAGTCCACAACAGTTTCCAATATATCATTATTGAAAGATCGATGTTTACACTTCATTTCTGATCTGAGTTCCACTATCAAAGAGTCACGTATGCATCGAATCAGGTTGGCATTTTATATGAGCTAAGCCACTTTTACAAGGACGCGATGACGCAGCCGAACTAGTTTTAACGTGAAGTAAATATTATTTTACCATACAATCGTTTAGCTTGAATTACAAACGCTGTAGTCGTGTTAATTCAATATTTATTTCTTAGTAAAAGGAAACATTGCTAGATGAAGGTTGAATTAAATACAAATTAAAACTAGTTTAAAGGAGATTTTGAGATAACGATTGCTTCAAATAGAATTTATGTTAAATTTTGTGTACAAAACAAACTGTTTATAATTATTTTGTAGCACCCGTATTTGCTATAAGGCTGCATATAAACGTATATTCTTTGTGTGTATTAAACTATACATTTTCATGATGTAATTGATGCTGTCGTGTTAAATGTATACATATTTAATGAGTCTATTATATCGAAGAAGGTATATTGAACGAATATGTAATGGTTTCCCAAAATGAATTGCTTTTGACGGCTATAAGGAAGACAAATTATTGATCAAAACAATTAGAACTTAAATTAGCTTTGCATACACCTTCGCAGTACACTCAACATTCTTTTCCAAGATAGTTTGAACTTGATAACTTCTAAAGATCTTGCTGTATATGCCTTTTAGATAGAACTTGAATAATATAAGAAATCTAAGCTAACAGATGTGCATATAATAGATAAATTGCTATTGTAAAAGTACTTTATATATATTTGTAGATTTATGTCTCAACTCGACCAATGTAGGTACGCAAAAAACACGGAAGAAGCTTCTCGTGGGTGACTTTGTTTCTGAGGTCTTCATGGATACGTCCTCATTTAGAATATACTGACCGCACGATATATACATAAGATAATATATAATATTCGTATTAGCACATACATTGCGTAACTACTGTTACCTCGTGAAGAGAATGACTTGGTCGTAGTTCGCTATAGATGGATTTAAGATGTGAATGTCATAGAATCCAAGTTCTTGTAAATATGTATATCCATTAATCTTTGATTGTCCTTCTTGTCGAATGAATGTAGAATTAATATGTGGAAATTGTTCTTCCTTCTAAAATCAAAAGAAAGAGGAAACATACAAATACCAAATGATCTGGTTTAAATATTTATCTAGGTCAATCAAAGTTTTCTTCTGCCATTTACCTGCAATTGTTGCACTATATGGGAAAACAGATGTTCCGACGATAAACATTAGAGGCAACAACGTGTACTAAACTTATATGGTAAACATCACATTTTCAAATGTAAGTGTTGATATGTCCATCTCATACTGAGCAATATGGTGCTACAATTTTGTATTATTGTAGTGTACATAAACAGTATGAGAACGTCTTACAGATGCAATCATTTATAAAGTAAAATAAAAGAATCACGGATAAAGAAATAATAATTGAATTGAGTTTAAAATTCCCTCCTATTGCTGATAAACTTGTTGATAGTGTTGTTGTTACCGCTGGATTTTAAAGAAATGTTCGTCATATGATATTTACACATGGCTGCCAGTATATGTCCTAGACTGAAAACACTGGAAGATCCTGACCCAATTGAAAGCTACTGGGAAGCAATTATACCTAACTTTGCCAGAAGTACGACACGAGCGCAGACCAACATATGTGCGCTGCATGAGTGATAGGCAAGTGCCAGAAACCTATACCACTATTTTACCTGTAGCTACCAGTTAAGAAGATCATGAATAAGTGATATGTTGACAGGCAAAACAATTGTGCTTGTCTTAGAATGGGAACATTTCAAATTTAACCAAATATACTAGATTTGCCAAGTACATAACGTAAATATTGCTTTTTCAGTGTTTATTTTCTTTATTACAAATATTTTATCTTGTTTCTGCTTCGCATATCTGCTGGTCTAATGGCTGTGTTGTGTAAAATAGCTACTTTGTTATTTCCAAAGGTGATATGTTGTACTTTATGACATCATGGATTTTGTGATCTTTTCTTGATAATGTTTATATTTGTCGGCTTCACTCTCTATTATTTCATTCTTAACGGTTAAACGGTTGGCAGTCAATTTCCAAATCATTTTTGTCATATTTCTTCTTACTAGGTGATATGTATTTAAGAAAAAAATACATTAAGTAATGTATTAAGTAAAATCATCAAAAGATTTTGCCTATAAATCATTATGAAGTATGTATGGTTGTGAATGCGCTTTACATAGAATTTGATTCCTACCCCAGTTAGCTTCGAAAGTGTCATCAGAGTAACAATATGGAGACAGCGTTAAGGCTAGATTTAGGTGTCTTATCTGATGTTTCTGTACGATCAGACCATCGTCCTATTCAGCACAATTAGATGAGCTAGTGATCTTAGAATTATCACTACAAAAACTAACATTACCTCCACGATTTTGTCT
>JAQISU010000090.1:1245000-1317500 GCA_029339505.1 Unio delphinus
AAGTTCCCAGAAGTCATTTGGTTTGACGTCCGCCTCCGATGGCCTAAGATCATAACTTCTGTCACCCAATCGAATGTTCCCATTCTATTTAATATATATATATATATATATATATATATATATATATATATATATATATATATATATATATATATATATATATATATATATATATATATACATATACATACATACATACACACATACATACATAGGACGATATATAGCTAAAGATATACAATGATAATAAGATCGACAAATATATATATGTGTGTGTATATATATGTGTGTTAATATAGATATATAGAAAGACTGAGAAATAGTTAGTTAGACAGATTCTTAGTAAAGTTGATAGATGGATAGATAGATAAACAGATCTATCTATCTATCTATCTATCTATCTATCTATCTATCTATCTATATATATATATATATAGACGGACAGACAGAGACAGATAGAGACAGACAGACAGAGAGCGAACGAGAGATACCTTCAGACGGACCGACGGACGGACCGACCGACAGGCAGATAGATAGATAGATAGATAGATAGATAGATAGATAGATAGATAGACAGATAGATAATTAAAAATACAAGTAGATGTGTGTGTTTAATTGTGTGAATCTGTTATGAGTGTTGAGTTGTGTCAAATGTAATAGGCATCTTACAATGGTTATGAAATATTAAAATAAACGGAATGTATGTGTCTTCCGATTGCCAAAACATGACAACTGATACTAAAATATCAAATATTTTATTTAGTTTAAATTGTATTAGCTCATTTTCAATTCCTTGCAATCAGATACATGATCACCAACTTGTCCAGAATTAAAAATGGAAAATAACATTAAGTTCGCTTAGCGCACAACCTTTAATTCTGAGGCGGCAATTTAGATACATTTGCTTGTAAGACATGGACATGTAATCCACCTTCAAGGCGATGTTCGTATGTCTTTATTATTAAGCAAAACAAATCATAAGGCAAACCCACCTTTCAACGAGCTGCGTTGGTTTTGTTATAGTTATAGCCTCCAAATTTGTACTCGTTTATTAGGTCTTCTAACTCCAACATGGCTAACGCTACATGAACATAGTCTATATAGTTATAGCTAAGCCTAAACTATTGCAGGATATTACCAAATATTGTATCCACCTCACGAATTACGTCGTTGTTTAGTTAAGAACTATTTGTTTGTGTCGATTATATCGCAATCATTTTCGTTGATGTCAACCAATCAAAAGTGACAATAATCTATAGTCAGTATTTCGTACGGGCTCAGCAAAATTCGTGATATGTGTGGATCCTACTGTTGCGAAATGGATTATTTGGCTATTTCTCAGTATGATTGATACTCGATATAAAACAGTACATTCATGTGAGAGCAATCCCAGGAAACTGAGGAAGATAACAACGTTTAATGCCAAACAGTGGGATTCGTATTTTATTATTCTGTGACGTTAAGCATTTACTTAACAGATATATGATAACAGCACTAGTTGGAAAGATACTCATGATTTTCAAGAGAAGAAAACGAGGCAAATTATGTCATCTAATGTCGGAATCGTGTCACTGTTTATAATCCAAAACGTTTTAGGTATAAATGCAGTCTAATACTATATATGTTGTATAGTTAAGAAGGTTATCATTTCTGGTCAAACAAGGAAAATTCGATTCTTGAGATTATTGCTTGATATGACTATATGGAACAATATTTTCGTTTTATCAAGCTGCATCAAGTACGAATTTCCAATATAGTTTGCACAGATAAGATGCTAAAGTAATGCAGTGGTATGTAATGACATAATGTCGAGCTGGCCTTAAGTTCTTAATCCCGCATAATATTGACAGAAAACGGAAGGATGGTTCACTTTACAATGTTCTCAGATTAGTAAGCGTTTCTAACTGCTTACACAGATCTCAATACAATGATAAGTGGTACATATATCTAATGGATCAATTGATGAATAAAGACGAACGTCCACTGTACAAAAGATGGCGATGTTTAAGAAGAACACTGCTAGACTAAAGACACACACATTTACTCAAAGTGAACGAAAACCGAAACTTGTGTTCACAAAAAAGTATATTACTACTTGTAGAATCTAAAAGCTTCAAAATTGTAGAATTTAAAATCTGCAGAATAACAAAGCGCATTATGCGCAATAAATAAATGGTCATCTTCAAATTGTACTGATGAATATGTTGAATGCACACAAACCAATGCTGTAGGCGCTAATTGGTCAGCGTATTATACCTAGGGTACCTTGGACTTGTATGACCAATAATGTTAAGGACTGAATACGTAGTAATGGCTGATTATTGGGTTTACCAAACACCATCGATTTTACAACAAAGTTTATAATCACAATACTTTTCAAATTTTCATATAAAAATCGAAATATAATTAGGTCTAACATTTTGTTTGTTGAATCCTTCGACCCTGTGTGCATGGTTTAGAATATTGAGACTGAATGGAAATAGTGACTCAACCTTAAAAGCCATACTTGATGATCTGAAAACAAGGTATTACTACATTTTGCATTGGAGACGTTATATGCAATCCCACGAGATCGATATATTCGGTTGTTATTCGATGTATCCTTCTTATCTTTGGCTCATCTTAAATTAAGCATCACACAATGAGCCCGTTTGATTATGTGACAAAGCTCTGATGCATCTCTTAATTCACATATTAACAAAAATATAAGAAACTAACATCTTATCAAGAATTAATTTGATAAAAGAGCTCCAGCACGAGCATACTAAAATAGAAAATGGGACACTCTTGTCATATATAATACACCTCTGCTCAATAATAAATGAATGCTTTGTTTTTAGATTTTCCGTAAATATACTGCCTTCAAAGGTTTTCTTGCAACTATATATTTACCCGCTTTGTCTGCCTAGTTGTTACAACATCTGCGGGGCCCCGAGTGGCCGAGTGGTCTAAAGCGCTGTCCGTTACGGACCACTGCCATCTCACCTCTGTCTGCGTGTGTTCGAGTCTAAGATTCGGCAAATGTAGTTATGTGAGAAAGCTTGCCAGTAGCTTCTCGTGGGTTGGTGGTTCTTTCCGGGGTTTGTCCGGTTTCTTCCTCCACCAGTAATACTGGCCGCCAGGTATAGCCTATATTGTGCTGAAAAATGGCGTTAAACCATAAAAAACAAAAAAAACAAAAACAAAACAATATCTGCCGTGGCAGCGGGAGGACGTGGTTTCGATCCCCTGCCAAATCATATCAAAGACTTACAAATATGGTACTAACAGCTTTTTCGCTTGGCTTTCAGCATTAAGAGTTAGGGTTAGGACTGGTCGATCTGGTGTCAGGATAATGTGACTGGTTGGGACATCATGCTACATGTCTGCAGCATGATGCCCCATTTCAAGACATCAATATAAACTGCCTCACTAGCGATATGACAACAATTATTGAAAGCTTCATTAAAATAGTAAATAAACAATAAACTAAGTATATAAGCATATGTGTAGTTCCCTTGAGTCATATATTTGTCTTGTTCGAGGCGGATTGCGTATAGTGACAGCTCGTATTTCTGTGCTTTTGGTGACGTTGTTCAACATGAGATATTCGTATGTTCACCGCCGTATGCGTAAATCGATCGCTACATTTACCGCAAACATACTTGTGCTGAATGCAATCGGTACCTTAATTACTTGATAATTTAATAATATACTTACGATGAGAATGTCACACTGCCCACTTGATCTTTTGACACATCTGGCTGTCATGAATGCTCCATTATCCATGTCTTGGTAGTAAGCCACATTCTAGTTTTTAAAGAAAGAAGCATGTTTACATTTGTATCTAGGTAGATAGGCAGTTCGGTATTAAACTGTACATAATTTGTAAATGAGTCTTCCACTAAGCCATCTGTACTTAGGTACATGTTTGAGAAGGTAAGTTACTAAGTTGGGAACTAATTGCGCTACAATATTAGTGCTAGTTATGTGGATGCTAAGTTAGTAGTATGTGAAGATTAAGTAGGTATGTAATAACTAGGCACAGTATATCCTAGGCTGACGCTTTAGTTGATCAACTGAAGAGTTATTTTATGTTTCAGTAATTGATCATGAATAGTACTAATTAAAACTTGTACAGTATTGTGATAGGATACACAACGTTAATAATATGCAACATATTATGTACTTAATTCAAAATTAGATGCTCATAATAACTGATCGATAGACCACACATCATTACGGTACAATAAATACCGTTTCCAAGATACTCAACAGCTCTGGTGGCCTCGGAGATTGCAACATGTTAGGTTTATTTTCAGGATTGTTATAACTTCACTGTAAAAAGCTATGGTCTTAAATCTAAGTTACAGAAAAGGAAAAACAAATGTTGTGTATTACAAAATAATTGATATATCTACTGATAATTCAGATTAAATTTTAAATATAACATTTAATTATGTGATATAATTCCCAAATAGTTTGAGGCGTTCTGTCCTAAATTAAAAAACACATAAAACGTATCGAACAAAGTACATTCTTAAACATCCTGATGTGATAACATTCTTGCTGTATCCAAATACTATAAACCTTAATGAATCTGTAATAAATAATGGTTTATTTCATCATGTATTGAACATTTTGCATTCAAATAAAAAAATGTTTAAATAAATATTTGATATCTAAGTAGATGTGTGTGTATGTTTGAAGTTTCAATGATACGGATTCCTTTTAACATGTAGTCCGTGCCCAATCAATTTATCAATTTCCTGTAGCAGGTGATATTCAACTTAATCGTATTAAAAATTTAATACTACAAACAATTCAATAATATATACATGGAACACGGTCGAGATAAATAGCTTCAGAAATATGTTATAAAACGTTTAAATACACTGTTCGACTTTCGGTTTCATTTAGGAAAAGACTGATATGAGGGTATTTCGTTATATTATTTACTGTTAGTGAATCAGTTCTAGTTACGTATTTACTAGTTTTGGAAAGTAGTAACACAGTGACTGCGTTCGAAACCAATGCATTAAAGAGTCATTTTGTTTAGGTCTATGATATCATATAATACGCATCAAATTTGAACTTAAGGTATGATTATTGAGTACTAGTTATAGTCTCGTACCCACTCCTTAAAATATTCTTTGGTTATATTGTATGATCACGTGGAAATTGAAATGAAACTCATGTGCTTTAATCATATAATTTCCTCTCCATGAAGGCAGACTCATGAGTAACTTTGTGGAATATATTTACATTGCGAATATAGTGGTAGAAATAGGATCGATTCGCTTGCACACAGTGATGATGTAAGCAATGGAATTGAATCGGATTGTAGTGACTTTGATTAAATCAGTCATCTTAAGTGAAAAATATAAACTGATGTTTAGTTTTCCTACAAAACCATGTACAATCTATCCTAATATTGATATTGCAATTTCAACGCTAAAAAAAGGTATACCAAAGAGTGTCTGCAAAATGAAAAGCACTATTTAATGGCAAATGAGTTCATATAAACAGGTAAGAGTATGTGAAGGTTACCATGTTATCTTAAGCATAAACCAGATCAATAAACATTGACTATTACAAGTTAGCCGTTGGTATACAATTACCAATGAAAATAATTAACAAAATATTAAATGCAAATTATGTTTCGAGAAACGACATTTTGAAGAGATTCTGGTGAATTCCAACCGTTAGAAGATCAACAAAAAACCGACCTTAGGGATAAAATGTGATGCTTTTTGCCATTTTTTAGTCTGCTTAAACATTACAGGATTTTCTGAACATGATAACATCTCGTCAATATAATGAAATATTATCACTGATGCAAATCTAACAATTATTTAACTAACATTATGTTTGACGTGCTTGTTTTACATTTTAAGATATATCGTTGTACTAAGTTAACTAAAAATTTCTTTTGTTTTGCTCAGAATTGACGTAATTTTGTGAAGGCAAATGTATTTGAATAATAAACTACTTAAACCATAATAATGCTGAGTTTTCTTTGTTTACTTGAAGATTAATTTTACTTGATCTAAAGTGGTATAGTGCACCCAAGCTACGAATATATCATTATTCTTTACTGTTTCACTTTTACTTACATTTTCTAAGTCAACACATTTAAGTAATTATCATTCTACGAAACAATTTATTTAGTTAGTATTCATTTCGTTTCTTATGTATGTATGCATTTATTTAGTTTATTTTTATTTAGTTACCATAATCAATCGTATCATGATAATAATTTGAGATCATTATAGAAGGTTTTATATAAATGTAGTTTATAAACATTTTGCATGAATCGCACAAACTTCTAATTTATTAACATTATAAAGTTACTGTTTCCTTTAGACATTTGATCTTTATGTTGCGTGTGTATTATCCATGAATGATCGTGCAAAGAAAGAGCACTGAATAATAAATATTTATATTTTAATATGAAGCTCGTGTGGGGCTAACATCCTTCATATTATAACATGATCCGCCTTATATAATGATCAGCTTTTAGTACCACCTCACATTATATGACATAGAGCGAAGTATCTTATGCATACTAAATATGGTCCATATGAGTTTGTCTTGCTAAACGTGAGTTTAAAGCGTTCATTTTCATTCCGTGTTTTGATGTGAGGGCATTATCACGTTCCCATAACGTCACAAAGACACCATTTTGAACCTTTATTAATATTATGAAATTTTACTACCGAGGTACGTCTTTCTGTCGAATTTATCACATATTGAGAATTTTCAGCGAGTAAAAAGAATATAGCCCTTCAGCAGTGTTAAATTGATTTTATCGTGTGTACATATGAAACATGCTTTCTAAACCATTATACCATTACATTGTTTCTTCTATGTTTATAATATCCTTCTCAAGTTACTTATCTATATGGTATTGTTTCTGAATATGACAAAAGGAAGGCAGTGATTATTATGTCTTAATGCGATAGATTTTGTCGTTGAAGACTTACCGCCTTTTCTATGTTTCGCATCTTTTCTAGAATTGGTAGACCGTCCTTTAATGTTTGCGCAATATAGATTTCAGTATTTGGATCAATGTGATAATTCCTATTCAAATTTAAGACCAGGGCATGTGTCTTGCGTTTGAGATGGAAAGACAACTGATCAGGGAAGTCAGATCCAGTTACTCCACGTTTGTCTTTCTTTAATCTGGTGGTCACGTCTTTCAGCCATACCGTTTCTTCATCAGTTATTGCTTCAGAGATGAGGATAAGAATGAGGTCAGGCATATAAAATAATATCTAACTGTCAGTGAGTACCTTTTATAGGATACAACTGATACAAAATAAACATAGAAAATTCTTAGGCAATCGTGTTTTAAAAAAAAGATAACGTATTGTTTGTGTTTGTAATATCTCAACACAACTCGCGATTCTGTAATGAGAAACAAAACATTGTAGATGATCAGATAGCACCCATATTTACATTGCATTTAATGTAGCTTTATATTGAGACCATCGCGAAAATCAAGAACATTATTAATGTGAAATCCATGGACAGAATATCCTATTCCATTTCTTTATTTGCTTTTGTATAGTGGTTTATGACAAAAGAAAATAATAAATAATATACCTACAAAAAAATTACACTAATAAAACACTTTATATTTGCATACGTTCGACCCACTTCTAGATTTTGGAATTATTTTTTCCCTTGGATCAAAATGTTAGCATGAGAATGATTATTATTACTAGCAGTATGTAAAAAGGTACCCAACGTTTATAATTGTTAGGTGCTTTAAAATAATATCCACGATATTCCAAAAAAATAAAGTGCAAACAAGTCAAAAGGAAAGAAGATTTTGACATTAAAAAGATCATAAAGATTGTGTGACATTTTGCATTCTGTCTAGAGTGTGGAGTTTATATATATATATACTTTAAAGCGATTTTAACTGATACGTACCTTTTGGCAAAAATGCTGAGAGACAGAGAGCAAACACAAGTATTTGATTCTTCATCATCAACTCATAGACTGCCTTGCGTCTTTGAAATTACTGTCTGATTGAACATTTACAATGTAGTTGTTATTTGTATATATATATTTATTCCCTTGCATATATTATATAATCGAATAATGAAGTATTGCGTCAAGACATTATCTACTGGAAACAATTAGTTTAATCTTTTAAGATCATATTAACTAACGTCGTGGTATAATGTTTGTACAGCGTACACATTTATAACAGTTTGGTTAAGTACTTGCATTTCCAATATTACAGCAATGTCAAAGTTCGTTATATCAAAGTCTTTAGGTAAGTTCATGAGCCTAAAACAACACAGCAAATATATGCAAAAGCACTATACTTAAGGATTAACATTTTCTTTCTTTTTTATATACACCAAATTAGAAACTGTATTGGTTTATATTTACTATCTTACGTAACGAGTTTGGGTTTTAAAAAAACAATTGAGATAATATTGAAAGGGACCCAAAGGTTTAAATGACCAATAGGTTTGTTGTAAATTGTAAATACGAAAGAAAAATATTAACTAATTTCACACATTCTGTTAATTCAATGAATATATGTTTGTTTATGTATTTATCAGTTTATTATCACGCTAACATGGTACTATTTATTTCAATGTATTCTTTTATCTAGTTTTATATATAGTTATATATATATATATATTTTTGTATTTATTCGCTTGCATAATGTATATAATCGAATAATGAAATATTGCGTCTAGACATTATCTAATGCAAACAATTAGTTGAATCTTTTAAAATCATATTAACAAACGTCGTGGTAAAATGTTTGTACTGCGAATACATTGTATAACAGTTTGGTTAAGTACTTGCATTTCCTATATTACGGCAAAATGTCAAAGGTCTTTTTATTAAAGTCTTTAGGTAAGCTCATGTGTCTTAAACAACACAGCAAAGATATGTATAAGCAGTATACTTCAGGATTAACATTTCCTTTCTTTTATAAAATCCTAAATATTTAGAAACTGAATTGTCGCCGTGTAGTCAGTAATATCAGCAACAAATTGGTTTTATTTACTATCTTACATAACGTGTCTGGGTTTTAAAAAGACGATTGAGATAATAATGAAAGGGACCCAAAGGTTTAAATGACCAATAGTTTTGTTGTAAATTGTAAATACGAAAGAAAAATATTAACTAATTTCACACATTCTGTTAATTCAATGAATATATGTTTGTTTATGTATTTATCAGTTTATTATCACGCTAACATTGTACTACTTATTTCAATGTATTGTTTAATCTAGTTGTATCTGTCAGCTTGTCTGAAAATATTGTTTTAAATTTCAACGAAAAGATAGCATCAGCAACAAAAGTAAAATATTTAAGAAAAATGTTTACTCCCATTATTGTAAATATTATATAGATCTATCTAATATATGTATGGGCAGTGGCATACGCTTGATCTGCTCGAGAAATGAACTCACCCGCCCATGCACGAATTTTCTGCTGAACTGAAGCTAAGCTTTGGTTAGACGAAGGCTGAGGGAGTAATCCCTAAACACATCCGATGATGTGGAGACCCTAAGAAAGCTGGACTATGTTCTACATCCCCTTCTGTTATTGCTTTGGCCTTGGGATGGGTTCCGCCAGACCACGTATGCCCAAGACACTCATAAAGCTGGATAAATCTCAAGTTACTGTATCGGATCGGTCGTCTCCCCAGGTCAACAAAGTCCGCATTTTCCTTTAGTCCATCAGGACCGGTGAAAATTGTGCTACCGATACTTTTCAATCAGAGCGAGAATCAGCATCGCCTTCGCCACCTTGACCATTATAACCTTGGCGCAAATTGGAAGACTCCAAGAGTTGGCACATAAGCTCTGAAGTCCGATCGAAATCCCCAAGTGAACATCAAAATGACGATGGGCAATATCATTGTATGGTTGAAAGTTGGACAAGACCATAAATGGAGTTGGCGTCCTTGTAAACGATGCCGTCCATGTATAGTTTCTTGAATGGCGTCCCTTATCTATCAGAATAATCTCCATTCGTTTGAAAGATTCTCCCTTTAACATCACATTATTCAAAGTCTATTATATTCACCAATTACTAATCATGATGATACAGAAAAAGACAAGATATACAACACAACAAACGCCAGGATTTTCTGAACAAAGCAAGTGAAAAGAAAAACCATCTGCACAACCAAAGGAGACTGGAATGTCACAGTTGGCAAATATGCTCTAACAGACTGGGATGATCATTGTGGACCATCATGTAATGAGCGTTCCAATGAAAGAGGGTTACGGCTGCTGAGTTCGCAAGATACAACAGCTTGGTACAAAAGAAGCACTATTGGCCAACATACAGATTCACGATGATTGGTAAAGCACGAACTATATGGACCCAATCAAAACCAGTGTCACAAGGTAGGCCGAGTCGGGACTGGATTAGTGAAGACACGGAACACAACTGCGTTAATAAGATGTTTATTTTATAACGCAAATTTAAAAAAATCAACTCTGACACCAATATTTTACAAAATATTAAGAAAAATCTATTTAAATAAATGTTCCTAACATGGAACTATGAATTTCAGTAACGTAATGACAAAAAAGAAGTATATGAATGAATTTACAAATATGAATATATATAAAAGGCTCGTATAACGAGATAGATGCAAAGAAGATATTAAATAAATAATACGTCGTCCATATGACGAGACTGGAATGAAATTATGCAGGTGTCGTTCATATAACGAGACTGCAAAGAAGATATTCAATAAATAGTACGTCGTCCATATGACGAGACATGCAATTGTGAACCCTAAATTAGGAAGTTCTCGTTCATGGAACGAGATTTGTGTAGAATGAAATTATGCAGGTGTCATTCATATAACGATACTGCAAAGAAGTCATTAAATAAATAATAAAATTATGCAGGTGTCGTTCATATAACGAGACTGCAAAGAAGTGTTTAAATAAATAATTCGTCGTCCATATGACGAGATATATGCAATTGTGAACCCTAAATTATGAAGTTCTCGTTCATGGGACGATATTTGTGTAGAATGAAATTATGCAGGTGTCGTTCATAAAACGAGACTGCAAAGAAGATATTAAATAAATAATAAAATTATGCAGGTGTCGTTCATATAACGAGACTGCAAAGAAGTCATTAAATAAATAATAAAATTATGCAGGTGTCGTTCATATAACGAGACTGCAAAGAAGTGTTTAAATAAATAATTCGTCGTCCATATGACGAGATATATGCAATTGTGAACCCTAAATTATGAAGTTCTCGTTCATGGGACGATATTTGTGTAGAATGAAATTATGCAGGTGTCGTTCATAAAACGAGACTGCAAAGAAGATATTAAATAAATAATAAAATTATGCAGGTGTCGTTCATATAACGAGACTGCAAAGAAGTTATTAAATAAATAATAAAATTATGCAGGTGTCGTTCATATAACGAGACTGCAAAGAAAAGTGAAATTATGAGTCGTTCAGATAACGAAACTGATACATGGATGTGAATTACTTGCTTAGATGGTAATAAAAAGATATCGAACACGTATACTACAACTATCATGGCGTCCTTTCGACGTCGAAGATGTATACCGCTCTAGTCAATGGTGGTGGAGTCGCCACGCATGGTCCACTCTCACGTCTGCTTGAAAGATCCCTCGGGAGCCCTTTACATTCAACACAGAGACGATGGTCGCGAAGCCTTGGTCCCTCGATTTGATGACACCAGTACACTCTTCCGAACCATCGTCACCAAAACACAGCGTATACGTCACAAGAACCTAAACGTTCTGTGACCTTGACATCACCCAATTATATACAATACCTATATGTAACTAAGCATACACAAAGGCAGCTTACACAAAAAAGCATCATACACAAGGTACCCAACACGGCACCACACACGCAGGCAGCATAGACAAGCCCCACGGTCACCACAACATGGCACCACACACGGACAGCATATACGGTCACTAAGGTCACCCCACGGACACCACAACATGGCACCACACCCGGGCACCAACAGGCCCCACTCAGCTCCGGACCACAGTCACCCACGGTCACCACACGGACACCACAACATGGCACCGCACCCGGGCACCAACAGGCCCCACTCAGCTAAAATTAAAACAACCGAACCGTGTAATACATAAGACACGGTCAAGTATTCTCACATATATGTAGCGCATGCGCGCACATGAAATAATTATCCATGCACATTTAACGTTCAGCATGCAGCGTATAATTGAACTCATTGATGTTCAGATACAAAAGAACTAATGAAACAAAATATAGTACTTCTGATAAAATGGCGCTGCCTAACCTATGTATTTATTCTATAGATTTTATAATAAATACTAAACATCTAATATGTAAAACAATGAATTATATCATAATACAAATAACAATGAGAACAAAGTTAAATCTATTGTTACCTCTTTTAGCTGATAGATTGCTCCTTTAAGGATGGAAGCTTTTTCCGACAAGACTGGATCGTGATGTGATTTCTGTCTTATAATTTCGTCCTTATATACCCCTAGCTGTGACAGATATGCGCAGCTAGGTACTTTAAACAAACTGCAGGCAATTTCGCACGTGCAGCATAAGCTGAGTGTTCGCTCATTATGTCGAAATAACTAAAAAGCCCAAAAAATAATAAACTACCCTCGGTAAGGCTGTACGCAGTAACGAAATCGAGACTAGATTTTTGACCACATATACATATTGAACATAGTCGTATACAATTTCGTTCGGTATAATGGTCACGCATGGACTCCTGATTGAATGGGTGAGAAATATAATCTAAAGATCATTTTTTGGGATGAGATATGCACAGTGTCGCTTGATCTATTCAACATGTTTCTTGATAGGGTGTTATTGCAAATTACAACTGTAATAATGTGTAGCGATTATGGTCAACAACGGCCATTTATTGGTGTGTCCCCACATGATTGGTTGAAGAATTGTGTAGATTATTACGAAGAAATTTTAATACTGATCGTGAAGAGATTTATCCAGAATTAAGCGAATTCAAGAAATTAATCAGGTTACTGTCTTATAAAATCCAGTGAGAAATAGCGCCTAAAGTAATGACAGAAACCTCGTTAAATGATTTTTGAGAAAAGTGGAGACCAAACTATATGATATTGGCAATTGAAAAGATGGTCAGAGACACACTTCAGCAACATTGTTTTGAAAACCATAAATTAAAGAAACCAACGCTGCCAGTGATGTGATAGACAAGCTTATACACGAAGACAGAACATTAAAGATAATATTCCTGGGCAAACAGAAAAAGAAAATCTCGTATTAAATGATGTTTTTCTTGTCGTGATTGATGTTGCCGAAGATTCATCACGCGCTAAAACATTTCCCTGGACGATAAGATTCGCAATGATTATATAGTCAACTCAAGGGTTAACCATCTCTATAACAATTGTTTGGATCTAGATGAAAGCATCGAATAGTAAAATTTAATTAATCGCGCAATGTCACGTGTCAGAAGATAATAAAATCAACTTTGGAGAGTTATTTCATATTCTAATGACAACACAAGCAATGACAATGTCAAAGATGATATAAAAGGAAAAAAAAACCTCGCTGGTAATAAACAAAGCGAAAAAAACAATATAGAATTTCATATTGACGTTGAATGTATAAGGACATTAAAACCACAGCAGAATAATCACTGTGCGAGATGTAATTGTGTAATGATATGGTGTTGATCTAAAGATAGAAATCCACGCCAATTCACCGTAGAAAGAAAAGATTGCTAGTTTTCATTCACGTGAAAATGTTATCCTGACCTGTTTTGAATGCAATATACGCAGAGGTGATATTTAAGTGATGGTGGTGGTAATTTTGTGTCCCCGGGTATCACATGCAACGGTTCACGTGTAAATCCACTCTAAGGAGTAATTGAATCTCATCGATAGATTGCGGGCTTTCCCGTGAATCTTGTTATGTTAGATATTTCATTTGATTTAACAGTCTAGATATGATCAGCACATACATACACACATACATACATACATACATACATACATACATACATACATACATACATACATACATACATACATACATACATCTGCAGTATGTAATCTGCAGTATGTACTTTTTTAATTTAAGTTTGAGCAATCAGAATGCTCATCATTGAATATATAGTTATGACTAAATTGAACTCCTAATCGTTAATGCAAGTTTGAGCGACCTATAACAAGCTTGAACTAATTTATCAAGTTTAAACGGACATTGCTGTGAACTACGGACATGGATGACGAGCTAGAAATAGGTGAGCGGTACAGTGGTGATGAAAAGTCCGATTTAGAAGAAAACTTAATAGCAACCCAGACTGAGAAGATTATATACCTCCAAATCGACTCTAAATTTGGAACTTTGGACTGAGATGATTTTAAAAAAAAGATTTGTTTTGAATTGGATGAGCAGAATTTAAAAGTTATAAGACTATCAGTACATGACCTGGCTATATTGGAAAACAATAATTATCCTGTGACTTGTATAGTTGAGAGGACAGTAAGATGTGATAGTGCGCCTCTAGAGGAGAGATTAGCTGAGGATATATTTATTCTATACCATTTCTTAGCAGGAGATAACAACTTATCTGATGTGAAAAGCCTCGCGTCGAGACAGAAACAACGCACGGGTATGCATGATAGCAGTACATGTGTGAGTCGAGTATCTAAAAGAAAAGGATCTAACAAACAGTCACCGCAATCAGAATCAGAACCAGAACAGGTGATGCAGAACTCCGAACGCAAGTAAGTATCATCTATTTTAAATGATAAAAATGACAGTTCCGTAACCATAGAGAATTTATACAAGATAATAGATCTAAAAAATTTTATACAAAGCAGTATTCAACAAATGAAATATAACATCAGAAATGAATTGAAAACTGAGCATGATAAGGTGCGTAAAGAACTGCACACTAGAGATGTTAACTCTACTAGACTACAATCGGAACTAGAAAAAGGCAAAGAGGAAGAAAAGAAGTTATCTAGAGACAATCTGGCATTGAAAATATCACTCAGGTAGAAGAATAAGCAGTTGGAAAGTATTAAAGGTCACCAACTGTTTCTACATCAACTGCTCGAAGATAGAGTATGTTATAAGGATAAAGAAAATGTAACCACAATATGCGAGGCACAGACTCAGATAACACTAGCTGATATAGTGCGTATGGGCAAACCTTCAATTGAAACACAAACAGCAAATATGGTGAATGTGGTGAATGTGAGAACTGCTCGTAATCTTGATCGTACAAAACGACGGTTGCATTTATCGGACCAAATGGAATATAAGAAGAAGAACAAAGGTGATCGCTTGAAATCCACTAATTCTAGGGAAGGAGTGGCTCTGACTCTGTCCACCGTACACAGTATGTCAACTGAATAATTGACAGTAATTGAAGATAATGGAGAACGGGGTTATCACCATGATCAGAAATATTCAGCACGGGAAAATGCAAGAAACATCGACAGGGAAAGAAGATTACCAATCCAAACAAATTAGGCCACCTCAACAAAAGACTTGGATAAAGGAAGCAGAACAATCGATGTCATCACAACTAACAGAAACTGCAGACCAAAAAAAGTGAGGAACCCTTATGAACATCGAGTTCTAATTTCCAGGATACGGGTTGATAGAACAAGAGAGGAGATGAAAACTTGTATAAAAAAGCACGTTAGAAAAAAGGAATGGAAATAATTGAATAATTGACTCTCAGATCTTAAAGCACTGGCGTGTTAGAGGAGGAAAGGACACTTTTACTGCTTTAGTCACGGTAGATGACTTAGGCATTGAGAAGGTTTTAGAGAAAGGTTTTTGGCCAAAATTTGTATGGGCAAGAGAATAGTATGATGATTACCATGATAAAGACGCCAAGAGGTTCAGGTGAAACTATATAAAGGGGCAGTAAGTCGCATACATATGCATAAATTATCGTCAACTACTTTATAGTCACTGTAATACTTGTGTTGAAAATCTATTTTTTAAGTAAAAAATGCTAGTCATAAATTTCGTCTGATGATATGGAACTTAAATGGAGCCATGTATGTGCACCATACTTGTACTCTTTGCTAAATGAGGTAGATATTGCAGTGTTTACTGAGCACTGGATTCTTCCAGAGCAACTCAACTTCTTAGACAATTTGCATCCACAGTTTAAATCTTTTTCACGCTCTGACAATAGGCTAAAAGTGAATTTTGAAAAAAGGATAAGACATACAGGGTTTGGTGAAATAGCAATCCAATATAGGAAGTCACTCTGCATTAATCCTTTATTGAGCGTCGGCAGGGATAGAGTCTTAAGGATAGAAGCAATATGTAATAATAAATTGAAATATTTTATATTCGGAGCACTTTTGCCATCAAATAATTTTCCTATTACATGTTACTATGAAACTGGAGGAGTTAAAGGACCAGTTTGATATGTTCTGTAAAGAAGGCATTCCCATACTCGTGGGAGACTTCAATGGTCAGTTGAGTTCACTGCATAGCTCCAAAACGTACTGTCTAACAACAAACGCTAGAAACGCTATTCTAGAAAAGTTTCTGACCGATAGGCACTTAATATCCTTTAATAGTCAATCTATTTGTGAAGGCCCTGACTTTACATTTTTCTCAATCGATGGTAAATCCAAATCGTTGATAGACCATAGACTATTGCAAAATAGCAAATTCGATTTAGTGGTTAAGGCCGAAAGAATTGATGACCATCCTTTGAACATTTCAGATCATTATCCTGTAAAAATAGAGTTTGTCATTCCTTTTGCATATAATATAATCATGGCTGACAAGCATATAATTCCCCCCATAAATTGGAAGAGAGCATCCGCAGAACAAATAAATAGTTATAAGGAAGCAACACGCAATGCATTTTTAGCGCAACTGCATAAGGCAGAACTAGTAACAAATGTCGATATTGAAAGTATTATTCAAGACACGGTAAATATCTTACATGACGCAGCTTCTATGTTTCTGCCCGTAAAAGGTTTTGCCCGTACGCTAACCCCTTTTGGAAACTACGTAAAAAGGTTTCATACAGAAATGAGGCTGAAACGTAGGGTATGGATCTCTCATGGTAGGCCAAGAGGATGGGAATTTCAGTCATACGCGAGCTATAAGAAAGCGAAGAACTGTTTAGAAAAAAGTTACTTAGAGCAAAAGAAATATGTGATAGAGAACAGTTAAGTGGGCTTGAAAAGGCTGCAGAGCTCGATATTTCCACTTTCTAAAAGTTTGTACGGAATAAAAGACATAAACGTGATTACAGATACGAAATTGAATCTAACGGAAAAATCGTACGCAACCACGACTCTATAAGATATTTATGGGCAGATCATTTTTCCAATTTGTCACTACCTGACAATACCTATCTGTACGATGGGAATCAGTACCAGATGGTTTTAGCAGAAGTTAAAAAACAGAGTATAGAAACCCATTCCCACTTTGATGAAGTTGTTGACAAAATTCCCACTAGAGAAGAAATCAGTAGTGCAATTAGTTCTCTCAGTAAAGATAAGGCATGTGGTCACGACGGTATTGTTGCCGAGCATGTACTGTTTGCGGACACTCAAAGCAGTGTACAGTTACTTGAAACTGTCTTCAAAGAATACCCATACTATTTTAAACAAGGTTTAGTAATACCAATATTTAAAGGAGGGAGAAAAAGCAAATTAGATATGAATAATTACCGGGATATAACTCCAGTGCTTCAGAAAATCCTAGAGTGAATTATATATAATAGACAACTTATATTTTCTAAGCACATTAATTTTCCAAATCCATTGCAACAAGGTTTTAGGAATAATTGTGGTAGTATCACTGCAGCGTTTTGTACTAAAGAATATATATGCTACTATATGGATAAAGATAGTCCTGTATATGCAACATTTCTTGATAATGCTAAGGCATTCAATACAGTCTGGTACAATGGGTTATTTTACAAGCTGTACAAACTTGGCATAAAAGGAAAGACGTGGCGCATCATGAAAGACTCGTTTAAGGGAGTAACCAGTTCTGTTTTATTTGCGGGCAAATTGTCCAAATATTTCAATATTAAACAGGGTGTGGGGGCAGGGTCGTATCTTGACCACTTGGTTCTTTATCGTTATAATAGACGATTTGATCACTGATTTTGATCACACTTTGCGAGGCCGAAAACTTGTTGATCTCCACCTGCCGTGTGTCTTATCAGCGGATGACACAACTATAATGGCTAATTCGCATCATTCGATGCAGCATCTGCTCGATACAATCTCTAATTATGCGAAAAGGTGGAGATTGAAATATAACTCAGATAAAAGTTACAGCATCCTCTTTACAAACAAAAGGAGAACTGATATCCCTTCTTTTCTATTCAGCAAATCGCTATTTTCAGTAGTGAAAAGTAAGAAATATGCCGGCATACTTCTAAAGTACAACTTTAAATCTAATGACGCGATAAAAGAAGCATGCGATAAAGGTAAACATTTATTAAACTCTTTTTATTGTATTGGTATCAAAGACGGGGGAATGAACCCTCTAACAAGTATGAAAATCTGGAAAAGAATCATTTTACCCGCAGTCTTATATGGATGTGAATTATGGTCGAATATGACAAGCACCAATGTAGAAGAACTTGAGCTATGTCAGATATATGCAGCTGGACGTATGCAAGCCTATTATTATTCGCCCACAGAGGCAACGCGTAGTACCTTAGGACTCTGGTCAATGGAAGCGTACGTAGATAAGATGAAATTGTGTTTTTTCAACCGGCTGTGTAGGGGCGATTGGACTCTTATCAGGAAAAAGATTTTCATTTTGCGCTTATGTCAGTACTTGACCAACCCACTAACACAGACGGGGATTATAGCAGATATTGACAAAATACTTAAGAAATATGGTATGGGAAGTGTTCTCTCAGACTATGCAGTAAGAGTGCAACTCCAAGGTAAACTTGTTTGGAATCGGTATAATATTGATAATATTCAAAAACTTGAAGAATCAACCTGGAATACAGATATTGAGCTTAGGGGAGATTTAATCTACTTCAGAAACATTCATTTGGACTTAAAATCAAGCAGAATATGATTTCTTGGGCATAATTTTCCATCTATGTTATGGTCTCTCTCTGAAATAGTGAAACTATATATCATAACTGTTGGAAAAGTTATGATATGCAAAATCTGTGGAAAAGAGACTGACGACAGATCGAAACATCTTATCTTTGGTTGTGAAATGTTACTTGAAGAACGAAACGTCTTCTTTGAGAGGGTGATTGACATTTTAGAGGTGAGAGAAGGGGTTATTCTATACAATCAAGAAGACGATATACTATTGGAGGCACTTCCTGGAAGCAGAGTAGATTGCTTGTCGTCTATCGACGATGACGTATGGGATAAACTCATGTTAGTAACGGCAAAAAGCATTACCTCATTTTACAACAAAATTCATGCCCTACTCTCAACCAACATGTCATAACATAACAGCAATAGACAGTAATTAAGCTAAATAAATAATTAAATTAATTTTTTAAAAAACAAGCTAAAGCAAAAGGACATCCTGTTCTTGTCACATTCCGCAATTTTGTTGTATGACAGATCACGGAGATATAATGCTCTCTGTCTCATATAATATAAGAATGTCACCTTTTGCTACCTTTTTTCATTTGAGAATGGTTTGATGTTGTTCCACATATATATCTATAGATGTGTGTATGTGTGTCTATATGTGTATGTGTGTGTATGTGTTTGTGTATATATGTATCTGTGTACATTTATGTGTGTGTAAGTATATATGTATGTATGCATAAGCATATATGTCATGTAGAAAAAAATACATTGATAATTACAATGGTATACGTTTCACCATTTTTTTATACACGTTTCAGTTGTATTTCATGATTTTGTAATATCTTGAATTTGATTAATCCGATGTAATCTCTGTTGAAGAGGAAATAAAGTCAGTCAGTCAGTCAGTCAGTCAGTAATACATACATATATACATACATACATACATACATACATACATACATACATACATACATACATACATACATACATACATACATACATACATTCATACATACATACATACATACATACATACATACACACACACAGACATACATATATATATATATATATATATATATATATATATATATATATTCAAAATGTTTTTAAAGAACATCTAGCTATCATTTTCCTTTTCTTAACAGGAGAAGCGTTTGGTGAAAATAAGGTGTCATAAGTCAACAGCTGGTTGTTTCAATTGTGCTTGCCATGCACTTAAATCTATCTCATAGGTAGCATGGTCATTGCTAATAATTAAACGTAATAAGATACCGCATTCGTGGAAGATGAACGATTGTTGATCATGTCGTATCTTGTTAATCCGTTATCGTTTGAAGTGTGGAAAGCTGTTATTAAGCTTAATGAGAACCGCTGGTCTACCAAAGAATCAGTTGTCCCCTAAATATTTATTTGTTAGCTATCAATTACTTGCACAATATTTTATATAGTAGATACATCATTTTGGTTTGAAATGTAACTTTTGTAGAAATCAATATAAAAGTGCAATTGAACCATGTCTGATAAAACAATCACAATATCACATGTGCTAATATTAGGTGCAATCTGTTGCTGATCTTAAATCAACTTGAGATCAATGTTATATGTTCATTAACCATGTTTGAACGATGAATGTGCAAACATTTGCCATCTGGTATCAAATTTTTGTTATAGATTTGTCCCGGGAGGAGTAGCTGTAATTGACAGTCGTACGTGTTAATTTGGAACGGGCAATCCTGTAAATTTCTGAATTTGACCTTGGATATATAAAAGAAAACCAAGCTTGACGTACGTCGTTTTGGAAACAGCTAACAGGGTATTGTCAACATTTCCGTAACACATTAAAACAATTCTGCAACGAGTTCCATTTGTTATGACTAGCAGCAGAGAGGGTGAGCCGGACAACATTTTTAGACAAGTTTTCACTGAAATCACGCTTAAAAACAATGAAACCAGTGACATCAGGGCCCAAATGTGTGTGTGAATCATGGATTAGGTCCAAAAAAAAAATATGAAAAAATCAATGAAATTAATGAAATCCTCCATCGATTTTTGGGAAAAGGGACTACAACGTCGTTGTCACTCACTAGAACATTCAGTTGGGGTTAACCGAATATTTGATCCAGTCCGATACGATATCGTGTTCGAGGGTCATGTAAATTTATTGTTACAAATCCGTGTGGGGCAGACTGAGCATGACTAAAGAAATTTATAAATTGATTGAAGTCCATATCAGAACACCATGTCTGCCAAATATTTCGTAGCGTATGTGTATCAACGCCGTTGAATACAGCAAGCATATTACAATTATCGCGAATCACTTTTGGTATTTGTGTGTAGCGTTGAGTGACATAGATCACGTCCGTGTTTTTATGCCTGCCTCGGGAAAATATTCTAGCAGGATTGTTTTGATTATCTAACATGACATCGTCGTATACAATTAAATTGTTGATACTTCCATCGAGGTCATTCACGGATGGCGCCTCGTCAATATCGGTTATAAATTCAATAACATCCTCGCCAGCAATCTCTGAAGCGTTTTCATTAAAATCTTTTAGCACTTCATAGCATCGTTGGTCGTCTACGCTAGGGGCAATGAAATACAACTTATCCCACTTCATCCATCTCATTATTAAATTGAGCAACAATTGCGTTTTACCGGCTCCAGATGGTCCGATTATAATTGCGCGGATAGAGTTTGGTAGCGCTGCATGATGCTTCACTGCTTCTCTTGTTTTAGTCGCTGAAAAATCAATTATATTCATATCTCTATACATAAATTATGGATCTATATTGCGTGAAGTGTAAGGCGCGTACTGGCACAGATGACTTGACGACGATTGCAACTAAAAATAACCGATCAGCGCTTTCTGGTAAATGCGTACAATGTAGTACAAAGAAATTTAGATTTGTTTCTAAACCCAAGGAACCCAAGGAACCTTTAAAAAAAAACGAGGAGGTGATATCGCTGCCAAATTAGCAAAACTCCCTGGAACCCCATGGGCAAAATACCCCGGAGAAAAACACCTTCCAGGGTATAGTTATTGTGGACCGGGAACAAGACTTGATATCAGACTCAATGATCAAAATCAGCCCCGACCCGGTGAGGAACCAATAAACGCTATTGATAAGGCCTGTCACCTTCATGATGTTGCTTATAAAAGCAGCAATTTGCAGCACAGGCATCTAGCAGATGTGAAATTAATTCATGCGTTGAATGCCATTCCTGATAAATCCTTCAAAGAAAAATTGGCTTCCTTTTTGATAAAATCGGCTATGAAAAGTAAATTGATGTTAGGTGCTGGTAATTAATAACAACATGGAATCTATTTATTATTCCCCAAGAGGATACTGGAAGGGTAACGCTGCAATCAGTAAACTCGCTAGCGCCGCAAAAGTGAAAAAAACCACTGCGGCTCATTGGTTATCCAAACAGGCACTATGGCAAATTTATCTACCACCGCCTAAACAAATTCAATTCTCGCATTTTGATGTGACCTTTCCTAATGAAGTTCATCAGGCTGATCTATTATTTCTGCCACATGATCGTGGTTACAAATATGCGTTAACTGTAGTTGATATTGCAAGTCGATACAAAGAAGCAGAACCGTTAAAAACAAAATCAGCCACTGAAGTGGCTTCTGCATTTGAAAGGATTTATCGAAGGAGTCCTCTGCACTGGCCAAATCTGTTACAAGTTGACCCGGGCAAGGAATTTCAGGGTGCAGTGTTATCTACAATGAAATATCACAATGTCGCTATCAGACGAGGGCATACTGCACTGCATCGTGATCAGGCCATTGTAGAACGATTTAATCGGATTCTTGCTGAGCGGTTATTTGGATATCAATATGCAAAAGAATTCATCCAAGAAAAAAGATCCCGTGAATGGGTTAAGAGATTACCAGGTGTAGTTACCGCACTGAATAACGAGATTACTAGAACCATCAACATGAAACCTATCAACGCGATTAAAAAGAAGTCGATACCTGAAAAACCTCAAAAAGATTTCAAAGAACCAATTCTTGGTAGAAATGTCATTGTGAGGTATTTATATGAACCAGGAGAGCTTGAAGGGGGTAGAAAAAGGGCTACTGATCCTATTTGGAGTGTTACTGCACACAAGATATCTAGTATAACACGATCAACTGGTAGACCTCCAATCTATAAACTGGATTCAACTGCCCCTCAGCGTGGGTTTACTAGACAACAACTGCAAGTGATACTCGAGGATACTCAATTACCACCGCATGGTCTTAACTAGCACCCTTGCGTCTATTGCACTCAAGACAAGTCAACATCACATTATTTCTGACATGACCGAGATTGTTATTTTTTCTGTCTACGGTGAATTGGCGAGGATCCTTATCCGAATACTGCCAACGCATTATACAATTGCAACTCGCGCAGTGATTATTCTGTTGTTGCTTCAAAGTGATTATTAATTCAGCATCAATATCAAATTCTCGTTGTTTTTTTTTGTCCTGTTGTTTGTAACCGGAGAGTTTTTTATCAATAATATCATCTATTGTGGTGTCATTATCATCGCTAATGATTTCATCATCGCCACTGGCTTCGCCAACGACAATTCTTCGAAGTTGATTTATTTTTCGTACTATACTGAAAGATAGACTAAATTTGACCATTCTATGCGATTATCTACCATCCAAACAATTGTATCCGATATAGTCAATCCCTGTGAAGAGTGTATTGTTGCTGCGTATCCTAGCGTCCATGGGGATTTATTAGCACGCAATGCATCTTCAACGACATTGATATCAACCAGCACAATATCATTTAATACGAGAATTTGTTTTTCACTCTGTCCTGGAATATCAACTTCGATGTTCTGTTTTCGTGTATCCGATGGCCTATAACAAAGGGGTACTGGAAGCGTTGCAAATTTTTCTTTATGCAATTCAAATAATTTCATCTGAAGTGTATCCCTGACTATTTTTCTACTTGCAATGATCAAATCGTTTGGTCTCCACATTTCCCAGAAATCATTCATGGGAGTTTCCGAAATTATTTCACGGGTTATTTCACACTGGATTCTATCCGGTTGTAATCTAATTAGTTTCTTCAATTCTTTTAATTCATTATCAAGTGATCTATGATCGGTATCAATTTCTTCATAATAGTCTACAAAACCCTTTAGCCATTCATGGGGAGATGCACCGACAAATGGTGGTGGTTGGCCGTGATCACCGCACATGACGACTTTTGTATTCTTCAATAACAACCACTCAAGAAATATTTTTAAGACATCTTCTGACACTGTGTCTATTTCATCCCAAATGATAATTTCAGGAATAAATTTCTCTCCCATGCGCTCAGGAGTCCATTTATCTCCCTTCCATCGGAAAAAGCTGTGATAAGTGCAGGCATTTACCCCTCTCTGTATCATTTCTCTTGCAAGTCTATGAGTTGGTGTTAGCACAATCATGTTTGGATTGGAAACACGAAATAACTCAATTGCCCGGGTTGTTTTTCCTGACCCACCACAGCCGTTTAAATAAACTGTTTTATACAGGCATATTGGATCAGAAATCGGTGGTGCACTAGAAAATTCTGAACACTGATTGCTTTCTAAGTAATTATTTTCAATGGTAACATCTGCTGATGGAATATAATCATGAATCATTTCTTTCTTAATTCTCCATGTTCCCCATTTCTCGTTGCCAGTAGCCTTAAAATCAGCCATTTTGCTATTTATGTAAAATGAGTCAGTAGCAACTCTAACTGCGGTGGTAGGAAATCTATTGATCATTGAAAACAGATTGATAGAAGCATAACCAAGCATAGAAGCTCTCAAATGTGTGTACTGCGGATGGTATCCATCATTGTAGGTAACAATTGTACCCAATTTGGTTCCATCGGACAGAAATGCGTCCTTACGATTGACATATAGGCCCTTATTCGTTAGATCCGCCATTACAAAATCGTATTCAGCGTTGTCTATAATCAATCGTGAAGAATATTTCGTATTATCATCTTTGCCACCTTGGGTAAATTTACCGATTATTCTTCGTCCAAGATTTTTTGCTTCATTGTTTCTGATTTCAAATAACTGTCTGGACCAATCCATGATTTGTTGTTCATTAAAATCAGGAAACAGTTTTCGCTCTTCGCTAATTATTTTTTCTAGATCAGGTTGTGGTAACCAGACTGATTTCTGTGCTCGATAGGATATAATTGCTTCACTGACAATTAATGATTTTAACATCTTACAATCAAGCATATACCGTAATAACACTATTGGCATCCAGTGTTTTTCAGACATGTGTTTACCAATCCAAAGATAACTACACGGATGAAGTCCTTCAGCCATTTCAAATGATACTACACAAGCGAATCCGGTTAAATCGAAATGTGGCAGTGGTCCATTAATAGCAACACGGGTCATTTCGTGTGTAGGGTGTACAAATCGTTTGAAATATTTCTCGCATTCTCCATACCCAAGAAAATTTCCTGGATAACATGCAATCATATCAACTGAAATAACGGTATCAGCGGTGTATTTTGTGTTCCATAATCCGCCGTGGCTGTATTCAAGACAAGACAATTTGACCTCTGATAAAAACTCACTTCGGGTTGGTTTCCACGCGTTTTTCTTTCTAGCAAAATGTGCTGCAATGGATGGTACTGTGAAACAGTTTGCTAATAATTGATCTTCGATTTCCCCCTCAGAAAACTCACTAGCTAGTTGTTTCATTTGATTCTGCAGTTCTTCAGTACGGTATAATTCTCCGTTAGGCCTTACAAACTGATCAAATCTGCATTCCTCGTCTGAATTACTATGAAATAGCCACGCTGACACAGGATCGTTTTTACTCAAATGGTAAATAGCATCAAATAATTTCTGCTCTGAAAAAAACTCTTCGGTTTGGGATAGATATTTTACGGTTCTATCCCGTGGGAATATTGTTACTGCAGATGACCACGCGTGCGCGTTATGATCAATAATTTCAATGGGGGTTCCTTTTTTTGATTGATATTTCGGTTCTTTTAATACTTCACCGGTGATTGTCCTTACCGATATTGGAAATCGTAATGATGTTTCTAATTTAGTTATACCCTGAATTGTTGCCCCATGCTCTTTTACCGTGAACTCCCACTCGGTTATTTTTTTTCGTCTTAGATCAGTGAGTTTATTTCCCCGGGACGCATTTGTGAAGTGTTCTATTATTCGTTCTGCTACACAATTGAGCCCTGTCGAATATTTCATGGGTGCTAGTTTTGAAATATCAGGTTTTTCATTGAGCGGATAGATCCCGTAAACAACTGCTGTGACAGGATAAGATCTTTCGTAGTAGGGTTTATCAGTTCCAGTCAAAATTCCCGGTTTTGAATCCTGATTCACGGTGACAGTTTTTTTGCCCCTGAGAATGGGTTCAAATTTATCCCTAATAATCCATTTGTCATCTTCACGGATAACGAATTTGATTCGAAAAATATTTCCTTCTTTCCCAAGACGTGAAATGATCACTGCTGCTTTTTCATCATTCATGGTAGCGTCAACAACACCATCAATTCGAAATGTTGACCAACAATAAGATGCCCCATCACGCTTGAATTCATTAAAACAGTCTCTGATGGGTTTATCAAGAATTTTATTCTTGGGTGTATTAGAAACTATATCAAGATTGAATTGAGCATCCTTCCATGGTGATCTCATGTTTCCGTCTCTTGGACGTTTGTTACGTTTTTTGGGTCTATCGATATTAAATTTAGGATTGATTTTCAATAATCTCTTAAACTCTTTCATGTTTCCGTCTCTTGGACGTTTGTTACGTTTGTTTCCGTCTATTGGACGTTTTTTGGGTCTATCGCGATTAAATCTAGGATTGATTTTCAATAATCTCTTAAACTCTTTCATATTTCCGTCTATTGGACGTTTTTTGGCTCTATCGAGATTAAATCTAGGATTGATTTTCAATAATCTCTTGAACTCTCTATCAGCATTGAATTTAGCATTTTTCGAAGTCAATCTCTTGAACTCCTTCATGCTATACATAAAACAAACATTTAAATGAAAGTTTTATATATAATGAATCACTGCAAATGGCTCATGATGGGAAATGTAACCCCGTGTAACAAATCATGCAGAAAAAATGAGTACTGTAGGTATCATATGCAAAGTTTTCGACGTGGAAGTCTTGGTCCGTTACCCTGTATTCGATGTGGGGTTGGGGTCAAGGGAAGATCACAATTGTGTATTGATTGTGGTGGTAAGCGATATAGGGAATTGAAGCGTTATTATAATAAAAGAATAAAAAATGGACAATCCATCAGAAATTATGACCCTGAAAAAGTCTTTGACCCTGATAACGTCACTGACAAAATCATAAGAACTCCGCAAGACTATATCGAAAGATTTTCCAGTGATGTAATTATTGAACCAAACACTGAATTAGACAAACAATAGAATAGTATATATGAACCAAGAATTCAGACCACATCCAGTGATTACAAAATATGAAGCATCCAGTGATGGTACTGTCAGAAACCGTAGACTGAAAAAATCAGTTGGTTTTGTGAATAATCACGGGTACTTGATGTTTACTGTTGGCGGAGGAAAAGAAAAGAAAACTTATCTCAATCATCGTTTCGCATTTGAATGTTTTAATGGATTGATCAAAGATGGTTTTGTTATTGATCACATTGATTCTAATCCAAGGAACAATTCTTTATCCAATCTGCAAGCTATCACACAGAGTGAGAATTTGAAAAGAGGGGAGACTGGCACTTGCAAAACGGCTGGGAAGAGACCTGTGACGTCTTTGAATACAACAACTAATGAAGAAATGATTTTTCAATCAATGAATGAAGCCGGTAAGTATTTCAATATTTGTCGATCTTCAGTACGAAGAGTTGCAGAGGGGATTTATCGATCGGCTATTTCAAAAAAGACGGAACAGAAAATTCGATTTAGTTATGTCTAATGCGTCATAATTTCCAATTAGAGATATGTCATTCTTATAGAATAATGAATTCTGAAAACATGAATAGCATCATAGTTGAAATAGCAAAATTGAAAAATCAGGATATCAAACTATCAGATGGATTAAATCCTGATCAAATTGTGTCTGATTTTCAGGATATAGAATACGGGTTTAGCACTAACAAGTATATGCTACCCAAGAAGTATGCACTCATCAAAAGAATTCAGAATTCTATTAAAGACTCTCTTTCATTTTCCAGTGACATCAGTGTGTTCGTTACGTTGTATACTATCGTAGAGGGAATACGAAAAGAATTGGGGTACGAATACGAATTGAAAAAAGAAGTCAACTCTAAAATTAGAAACCTACGAGCATTAATTCAAGAAAATGAACAATTTTGATTGCCCGACCATTGATTGCCTGACCATTGATTGCCGACCATTTTATCATCGACTCTCATTTTTTTTAGCTGACCCTCAAGGGGATGTCAAAAATCGATGGACGATATGTCAGATTGATCAATGAAAAAGTGTGGAAACTGTCAGTATTATTAATTTTATATACAATTATGACACTTTCCACAAACCTGATAGAAGCTGTTATAGGATGAAATAACACTTCCATGACCGTGTTAAAAATCATCCGACATGTCAAAAAGTGGAGAAACTGTCAGTATTATTTATTTTATATACAATTATGACACTTGCTCCATCAGTGATAGAAGGTGTCTCACGATGAAATAACACTTCCATGACTGTGTTAAAAATCATCCGACATGTCAAGTGTTTTGCAATTGAAAAATAGTTTGCGATTTCAAATAATGGTCAATGAGGCATTAACAACCCGATTGGCTCGTAAACGACTGGATGCAATTAAGAAATTTATACCAATTCGTGACTCTGTACGGAATAAACTGCAACAACGATAGAGTTTACAAACTGATTTTGCTCTGGGGTCTGAAGAATTGTTTAAACCAGTAACCAGAGCAACGAAGGGGGTAGAGCGTGCTTTACTGGAAGATGGTCCCGAGACGGGAAAATCTGTTATTGGTGAACTTGAAAAACTAGCAGCGAAAACTGAACAAACTGAAAAAACTGATCAGAAAAAAACGACTGTTTCTCTGTTGAATAAATTTATTGATCATGCTAAAATATTAATAAAAAAACCTAGTTTATTGAAATCAAAGGATTATCAAGCCTTTGGTAATTTTGCTGCTCAAAGCTATAATTCAAAAAAAAAGATTTTTTAAAGGACGAGTATAAAAATGATAGAATATCAAGTAATGATTGGTTCGATTATTTGTATAAACTAAATAAAGGGATTGGTCGTTTGAATAAGGATGAGATTGGATACAAGGAATTTAAAAAGGGAATTAGTAATTATAAAAGAGAACAAATAGAAGAACGACAACGAGAAATAGAAGAACGGCAAGAACTAAAACGTCAAACACCAACACGTAGACAAACAAGAAGACAAAAAAAACAACAACTACCACCTGATGATGATGATGATTATTTACAAGAAACGGATGTAGAAAAACTAGATGAAGCAACTGGTTATAGCGGAAGTGGACTGCAAAATCCAAGGATTGGAAACACTTGTCCTGATAGTGTTATCAATGATATATCACGATTAGATGTTCTTGTAGGAGGATTCCGAGCTGGAAATAATTCACCGGAAATAATTAATGAAGCAGCTGATATCTGTAGACGGTTATTTGCCGGCGGTATCATGGATATCAAAACCTATCGAGATTTCATTGACGAGTTAGCAAATGGGTATCATAGCGATTAAATAACAATTGAAAACACTATTGTTTTTATAATAATGATCATCCATTACAATCATGATAAACCAACCCCCGTCTATGTAGTTAATTCACGGTTTCCAGTTTATAGAGCATACTATGGAGATGGCCTCGGCAATACCATTTTAGGATTCTTTTCAAGAATGGCCCCAAAAGTGATGCCGTTAGCTAAACAGTTATCAATGAAAGCCATTGATGTTATTCGTGATAAGGGTATTAGTACTGTTGGAGATCTTGCCGGGAAAGCGTTTTCAACTGCGAAGGATAAAATAACATCATTAGTGAGGCGAAAAAAAAAACCGTTACCGTCTACAGAAGAAATGCCTGCAAGTGTTAGTAAAATAATAAATAACGCAGTAGATGAAAAACTAGCGTCGATGGTAAATTAAGGGGACCAAAGCAATATTGCAAACATGATAGCAGGAAGTGGCTTTAAAAAACCACGTCGATGAAATTCTATGGATTTTCACGCTAGCGTTTTTCACGATGAAAATCACGATTTAGACTCTGATAAATAGAATAAAATGTTCAAAAGGTCACCTGATCCAGCATTTGATATGGATGCTCCAGTTGGCAAGAATGATTCTGTACGCGATTTTCAATTTTATTCTTATCACGCAGTACAACCAGATCTCCGATCGCGAATTGAACTTCAAGTTCATGATACCAGTAAATACTTTTTGCCTTGTGAAGCGTTTATTGAAGTAGAAGGAGAACTTGTAACAAATGATGCTGCACATAATGATCCACCATATGACATTAACTCAAATGTCCGAGTTGGTTTTGTTAATAACGGCATCATGGCGTTATTTGAAAGCGCTAGATATCTCATTGATGGAAAAGAAATTGAATCCATTGACCGTGAAGTTGATGTGGCCACAACAATCATAGGGTTAGCGAGATATTCTGATGATTATTCAAGATCAGCGGGTCCATCTATGATGTTTGCAAAGGATACCTCTGATACCGCTGATCACCTTCAATTCATTAAAGTGTTAGCAGCACATGGTACTGCAGAAGCAAATCAGGGGGAAGCAGCTAATCCAGAACGTCGAGCTAGACCCGGAGCTGCGTTTGATATTCTCGGAGGCGTTAATGGTAATCTCAATTTAGGATTTGCAACACGTGTAGCAACGTTGCATGGGCAGCGTCGACGATTTTCATGTGCGATTCCACTGCATCATATATTTGGATTCTGTAGAAACGTCCGAAAAGTTATTTATGGAGATAAACACACAATAGCGCTTGTACGAAAGGGTACTGATGATGATGCAATCTGGCGTAATGCTTGGGTTGCTCCCGGTAAAGTCATTTTAACAAAACTATCATTGTGGATGCCAGTGTTAACTCCATCAATCACAGAAGAACAGCGACTACTATCATTTATGGATCAAGGAGGAAAGTCGTTGTTAAGTTGGTTATCAGTGACAACGGATATTAAACTGGGTAATGTTGATGGTACATTCACATGGCACCTGGCATCAAAACAAGGGGTTTCAGCTCCACGTCATATATTTATTGCGTTACAGAATGCTGCGCGAGTTGGTAATCAAGAACGAAGTCATATGATATTTGATCAGTTAGGTGTTAATGAAGTCTCGCTGAGAATAAACGGACAGCAGGAACCATCCGAGGATATACAACTTGATTACGGTCAGAATCATATTGCACGTGTCTATCATAACCTGTTGTCATTTATGGCACGTGATCAAAATGTGGATACCGGTTTGCAAATATCACAATTGGATTTTAAAAGCCTCTATCCGATTTATTACTTTTCATTGGAACATCTTGATTTGATGAGACAATCTGTCGTTGATATACACTTTAGAGCCCGTGTAACCCGTCCGATTGGTCCAGCAGCAGTTGCTGGGGTACATCCTATCCTTATCCCGAATTATAGAGCGGTTGCTGTCATTCTCAGTGATAAATCAATGCTACTCGAAGGTGTTGGTGGAAGAATGAGAGTGGTAGATGCCCCAGTAGAAAACATGTAATTGAAAATCCGAAGGATATTTCCATTGAATCGTTTTACGATTTAGAATCAATCTATTATGTATAATGTCATATAGTGTTATTAGTGTTGCGTTCACTCCTGGTCAAATCAAAAAATTGCAATCAGAATCGGCTAAAAAATGTGGAACCACAATCACGTTGAAACCCAACCAAATGACTGGTGGTGCAAATAAATTATCGCTGACAACTCGTCAGGTGAAACATTTCAATGATGCTTTCAAGGATAAAAAAGGGGTTCAGATTACTCTCTCTGCGGCTGATATCAAAAATATGATTAAAACAGCCGGTATATTTCCATTGTTAGCTGCAATACCAGCATTGATTACGGCAGCAGCCCCAGCGGTGGCCAAAGCGGCTGCGTTAGGAGCCGTTGGTACTGCAGCAGGAATGGCGTTGAAAAAGGCAGCTGGACAAGGATATAAAAAAAAGAGACGATCCGTTCAAGGATTGGGTCTAAGACTACCAGGAATCCCGTATTCATGGTACAGCGGAAAAGGTCTAAGACTACCAGGAACCCCGTATTCATGGTACAGCGGGAGATCCGTTCACGGATCAGGCCTGAGACTACCAGGAACGGTTTATTAATTCAGAAATCTTCAATTTCCGAACCTATGGTTCCCAAATCTTCGATGGTTCCCATGTCCAATTTTGATTTAATGGATGCGGCTAAAAAACTAGTGATTAAAAATTTCAGAGGTGTTTTTATGAAAGATCAATTACCACATCAACCAAACAAAACTGAAACAGGTATTATTAATCTCGATAACAGCACCGGGCCTGGAACTCACTGGGTTGCATACGCTATTGATCCACGTGGGATTGTCTATTTTGATTCATATGGATTAGCCCCACCAAAAGAGTTTATGATTTACATAAAACAATTTCCAATGAAGACTTGGTATTCTACGCTACCAACACAACAAATCAATGACCCACCAATATGCGGCAGTGAAGTATTAAATGTCCTTGACGCTATTTCTAACTCCATGGGTAACCCAAGGGGGAAACCACCTCATATTGTCGTAAATGACTACACCAGCAATCGCTTTTTAGAGAGAGAAAGAGTTTTACAATAACATGATTGATATTTGGGGGAGACCTCTGAAACCCAAACCCGATGGCACTGCAACCCCTGATTCTATCAAGGATATAAAGAAAAAAATTAAAGATGAAATAGCTGAGACGTTGAATTTAGAAAGTGTTGAACCCAATTAAATAGTTGTATTTCAAGATCGCCAGGGTAAATTGAAATCTAGTAATATTTCTCTGGATGATATTTTAGTTAAACAACAAAACGCAATCGAGAACACCGTTGCGTTATTTTCCGATCAGGGTAAATTGAAAACCAGTAATATTTCTCTGGATGATATTTTAGTTAAACAACAAAACGCAATCGAGAACACCGTTGCGTTATTTTCCGATCAGGGTAAACTCAAACCGGGTGTACTCGTTTCGACGATTACAGATCGATTAAAAATTCTCAACGATGAGTTAAACAATTCTGTGGTTGTACTAACAACACTTGAATCTAGAATTGAAGAACACATAAAACAATTTACCGCATTTCGTAGAAATATCATTGATAAATTTATTGGAACTACATTCGATAAAATTGAACTAAAACTCCCTGATATTAAAAAATCCATCGATGAGACGAAAACTTTCATCGAAGCCGTCAAAGGTGATTTTTCGAGGATGATAACAGTCATTGAAAAAACAAAAATTCCTCATGCGAAAACCAACAATGTAGTATACACAATCCAACACGGATCATTTGAGTGGACACCTGAAAACAACAAATTAGACATCACTGCAACAGTTAAGGGTATTTATCGATTAACAATAGTGAGAACGACTCAATTTAATATTTCATCGTCCAGTTCATCCGGGGTCAATAATACGATTTCAACGATCATCGACAAGGATACAACTGAACAGTTCACGTTAATAGCTACTGATAAAAATTTGGTTAGGGTTACAACAACGTGGTATGTGGAATCCGTAGCGAATTTAAGTAAATCGTAATTGAAAACGATAGCGTATTTAAAATAAAAATGATTTCATCATCGCAATATCGCTATGATCAGGTCAGAGAGTATCAAACTAGACTCAAAACCTTGTCTGAGGAGTATGCAGTGAAAATTAAAAAATATCGCAGGAGAATTACCGCAATTGATGTTACTGTGTACGCTGTGAGTGGTGTAATCACCGGAGCCGGTATTATACTGTCTTCAGTGACAATGATGGCTCCGATAGCTGTTCCAATTTGCATTTCTGCGGCAACAACAATCACTGGAATTATTTCAATAATCACAAAAAAAATATCCTCATACAGCCCACGGAAACTACAAGACTACATAATTCAATTTCATGTTGTGTCCACTGCATACTCGCAATTATCCTCATTGATATCGTCATCGCTCGATGATACAATTATATCAGAGAGTGAGTTTTCAGCGATGGTAGATATATATGATTCTGCGATGTCAAAATTAGAAGTACAAAAACATGAGTATAATAACAATGACAACACAGATGGAATTACTTCAACAAATAGTGGAGAACACAAATCCAGTACAAACAAGCATGATCTCAATAACCTCAACGAATCCAGAATTCAGTGTGAATTTCCCCTCTCCGGTCCCAGTGAAGGAGATAGCGCTAGCAAAATTACGAATATACCACAGTTGGCGAAATATTAGGTCAAAATCATTTGGTGGTCAACAACCCAATAATTCCCTGGTATTTGCAAATAAGAATAAACCCGACGGTACCCCAGACTGGAATGTTGTTTCCATACCAACCGGATCATATCAAATTGAACAAATCAATGATGAATTCGCGCGTAGAATAAAATCGATTACTGGAGTAGAGTCAAAAATAGCTATAACAGTTCATGTGCCGACACTATCATCTGCCATTGAAATAAGCAGAGAAGGATACGTCGTAGATATCTATCAGAGTTCTATTAGAACCGTACTAGGATGGCCTGAATTACCACCCGGTGGAAAAACCGTTAAATTACCAGAACCACAAAAAACTGATTATATCACCGACAGGACAAAATCTGATAATCCAGTAAAGAGTTATAGAGATTATGACAAATTGAATTTTTTCACTGAAAAGATAGATAAGGGAGGGGAGAAATACTACATAACTCGACAGGATAAAATCACTGAAAACTTCACAGCATTCAATAACGATATTTCGTTGTTGTTAATATCCCTTAAATCCGGCTCTCTCACCCGAGATGAATTTATCAGCGTCATAGAAACATGTAACAGAATCCTCAGTGACATTTATATATTTCATTCACTAATTATACGAGAGGTAGCGCTTGCCAGACACCCTAACACGAAAATAGAATTTACGACAAAATATCATATAAGCGTAGAAAATATTTCCGAATTCAATCTACCAGGATATAATCTCTTAGAACTACAAAAATCTCTCAGTGATGCCATCGATGAAGGTTTCAAAAAAATCCATGATACGTGGAAAAAAACAGCATCACCGGAAATAAAAATCCTCAAACATAATAATGACCCAGATGGTGGTGGCAGGCATATTGCTCCGTTCAATGTGAATATTTCAACGGTGATTGCGCTCAATTTAGTATGTGATGTTATCGAAGGAAGCTATCAAATAAATTTAGAACGATCAAATCAAGCTCAGCAGGGATATATTTTGTATTCATTTGCACCAACAGCTCCTCCAGGGTTTTTAATAATTGAGTCCCCGGTGAATCCAGTCTATATGCGATGTCATAATAATTCATTAACCAGAATTAATTTCAAACTCACTGACCAGTCTAATAATCTGATTGATTTACAAGAGGAGGTTTTACAAACTAGTCTGTTTGTAAAATCGTAGTGATTTTCGTCGTAGTGATTTACATGACCCTCGAACACGATATCGTATCGGACTGGATCAAATATTCGGTTAACCCCAACTGAAAGTTCTAGTGAATGACAACGACGTTGTAGTCCCTTTTCCCAAAAATCGATGGAGGATTTCATTAATTTCATTGATTTTTTCATATTTTTTTTTTGGACCTAATCCATGATTCACACACACATTTGGGCCCTGATGTCACTGGTTTCATTGTTTTTAAGCGTGATTTCAGTGAAAACTTGTCTTAAAATGTTGTCCGGCTCACCCTCTCTGCTGCTTGACTATTAGTAAACTTAACAAAATCATCTCACTAAACACGAACTGAAGCTATATGCACGTATTGGCTCGTCTTTTCCTAACAATTGGCTCACTGCGTCTTAAATACCAGATTACATTTTACTTCTATTAATCGTCTCTGATCTCAAATGGAGACTATTTACTTCTATTTGTATTGCACACAATATAATCCAATAAATGTTGAAATTAAAATGTGCTACTTAACATACGTTTTTTTTATGTTACTATTTTGAAATTATATATATTTATGAAGACGCTGTTTAATGAGAACAATTTGCATATAGGTGCATGTTATATGTAAATGCATGAGAATCATACACGACTCAAGCTTGATACTCAATTTGAAATTAAGGCTTATTTTCAAATCTTTGCAAAAGTCCTAAATTATTGTTACATATTTAATGAATAATCTTATCTGGTCGCACAATGACAACCAAGGAATTAGCCAATGTAGCACAGTTGGTTCGGTAACATCCTCACAATGACGCAATGGCGCATGCCTGGAGTTATTGCCTGATATTAGAGAAACTAAAATATTGCCATAAAATAATCTGTCTTAGCTCTTATCATTTTGATTGGTATTCACACATAAAACGTTTGGAACCATCACCGATGGAGTATACAATTATATATAAAATTAAAAATGCTTATATTATGGACTTTTTGTTACCAGTATCAGAGACTAAAATGCGTGAATTATGCTGCTATGGCTGATTTTTGTGATTCTTTAAATGTTTTTGATGTCGTCTGATGTTTGCACTATTTAAGGCTTTGTATGTACTTGTTTGCATGCTCGGAAATATCTGTTACAATTTACATTGACACCTGTTATAGAAATTGTCGCTACAAATATGTGTTTATTCCAAAATATCCATATAATGTTAACAAAATCTTGGGTTAACGTTTTTCTGATTACTGTAAATTTCGTCGCTGTTATTTCGTTTCCTCGATATCTCAACTATTATTTACAGAGAAGACATATAAAGCTGGTTAGGATAATGGGTTCACATAAAGAGTATAATGCTCACCTGGGAATAATTGGATCAGTTGGAGATACAATGACATACAGATAAGCATACATCCATTTTGCATAAGCAATACATTTGAAATAATTAAATTTGTATTTTGTATTTATGATTTTTATTAATACGACTGGTCATTTGAATTTTTGGTCTCTTACCAATATGAACCTAATACTCTTAAAGTAAGACTCATTACGTCAGATAGTATAGATAAGCCAAGACTTTGTTTATCTTACTAACTAAACATAAATTTTTCGGTTTCTGCTTCGATGGATTTAATGAAAGATGTCAATGCTAAAACAAACTGGTTACACCTGCTTTTTTAGTTGTGTTGTTTAAGGCTCGTGATTATGTAATTATACCTAAACCATTTGATAAATAGGCATTTGACATTTTGCCGTAATAGGCAATATAAGCCATTAAAGAAACCGTCACACAATATGTTGTCAGTAAAAGCATTCTGAAATGATGTTATTCAATATCATCTTAAAAGATTTAACTAATAGTTTGGATTACTAAATGTCTGTATACAATGCTTTATCCTTCGCTGATGCAATAAAAAAATATTATATAATATAATTTATGTATATATACATACAGTTAAGTAAGACAGTAACACCATAGACTCTAGGCAGTCGTTGAGTTGAGAATGAAGAATAAAATGTTTTTGTTTGCTCTCTGTCTGGCTGCATGTTTTCCGAAAGGTATGTAGACCTATAAGTTTAAATTATTGAAAAATTATAAATATATATACATATACAGACATACAAACAATACAAACAATTATATATATATATATATATATATATATATATATATATATATATATATATATATATATATATATATAATTGTCTACACGCTGATATGACTGTAAAATATCAGATAATCTAAACATTGTTTACAAATATTAACACCCTTTGTCATTGTGACCCAATTTCTCTAGTTTGTTCTTAAAAAAATATAAAATTGAATCATTATTTTGTGGATGATAGAAGCAGGATTGTTTCTAGAACTACTAGACTTTTTATTTTGTTCATGCAGCGATTTTGAGAGAACGGGAAGAATCGTTGGAAAATCTAGAAGTAGACAAGATAAGATAAAATAAAAAGTGTGTTTTGTGTGGAATTGATTCTGCAGGTATATTCATATTGATTTAGATGCAAATGTATTCTCTTTGTGTAATGACATTTTTCTGCCGGTCATTTCAAACCAAAGAAATCAACTATTTGCTATCATAATATTTTTCGCAGAAAACACATTACAAAAGCAAACACTAAAATTGATACGGAACCTCGTTTGATGGAGTTTACAGATGTATTAATGATGTTTTAGTCTTGCGATGGTGTGAATGTAAATCTTCACTACAAGATATGTACATTTTGGTGCTATATGATCACGTCACTATATATTTTCGTTTCGAATGAGAGAGTCGCATGATTTGTAGACATATTACAAACACAAACCATACGTTATCTTGATTATCAGTTTTCTTACAATGTTCATTTATATTTTTCCGTCGCATAAAACGTTCACACTGAGAGTTGAAAGGTTTTTTATGTTATATTCCCAAATGCTGTTTTGTCCTTATCATAGAAGCAACAACCGATACAGAAACGGTCTGGCTGAGAGACGTGGCCACACGATTACAGACCGACAAACGAGGAGTCACTGGTCCTGACCTCCCTGACCAGTTGTCTTTCCATCTCAAACGCAGGACACAAAATCTGGTCTTAAACCTGAAGAGGAATTATCAGATTGATCCAAATACTGACATATATATTATGCAGAAATTGAAAGACGGTCGGTCCGTTCTCGAAAAGAAGCAAAATTTGGAAAAGGCGGTAAGTGTTTTCAATGAAACAATCAATCTAATTTAGATATAGTAATCACTGAGTTCTTTATCGTATATTAAACATTAGTGAAATATGTGGTTTCTTGGAAGATCATAAACCTCATAAAATCAATGTAATGGTATAATGTTTATGAAAGTGAGTTTCATACACGCACACTATTAAATGTTTCAAACACTAGTGGAACTAAACACCTTGAAAGTATCCAATGTCTGACAAACACCATGGAGAGTCTAACCTTGATCGTAAAATGCTACAATATCAATAAAAGTTCAAATTGGCGCATCGGTGATGCTAACATGATAATACCATCACTTTGTATAACAGACTTATAATTAACGCTTTAAACCCAGGTTTTAGTTTTAAACAACCCTGATATGGATCATATCTGATATGCAGAATACACATCCTAAAATGCGATAAAACGTCATATGGTAATATATACGGGTCATGTTAAAGATGCTGTTTACAAACATCAAATTGGAAAACAAAAGAAATGCTGAAAATATATTTAAGGTAGGAAATATTTCTTCAGCGATTTTAGATGTCTGCTGTAGATATTGAGAAAAACAAGACATAATTGACTTGCAATACTCCAGTCTTGAATATGCTAATGAACACAAGTATTTAGTGGCATTCATTGAAAGATATTGGCGAATGGAGCTGTTTCGTCTCAGATCAAGATATGCAGCCTTGCAAATGTGAGAAAACTGTCTAGCGTAGAACCTAGCTTTCGTACTGACTGCCTGACTTTAACGTTGGTGTTACTGATATTAATTGTTTAGGATACAAGATGTGAATGAGAACATTTTTGTGTTGTGATCAGAATGGCCTTAGCTTTATCATCATTCGTATGCAGCTTGTTACATGTCATCCATGATTTCACATATGATATACACATCTCTATGTCTTAGATGGTAGCTTCAACTTTAGCTGGGCGCCTAGACTTGTATATTTGGGTGTTATTAGCGTAAAGAAATATACTGCGTGATGATATAAAATATCAAGTCCACGAACATGGTCTTGTGGAATACCACACCATATATCAACTGAGCTGGAGTGTATTCAATTTGCATATACAATTTGTGTCTTGTTGACTAAATAGAACACGAACCACATTAGGGGGTATTGTCAATATCAAATACATGCTGGGACTGATGATGTATTAGAGCATGGAATATAGTGTCAAATGTGTTGCAGAATAGAAACCGAGTGGGTTTTATATTAGATGCTTAACACAGACACAAAGTCTGAAATATGGAACTTTATTAAATGAAACAATAAAACACATATATGGCAAATGAAGACAAATATTATCACATGCTTTTAACATACGATTGATCCAATACCTCTACACATTCACACTGTAGAAATTAACCAAAATATAAACTCAATGTTAACAACAATTATAACAAGTATATATTTGTTGATCCTTGCACAGTCGTACGAGTCCTAAACTGATTAACCGCACAAATTCACCGATTCCTTGGGTTGGCTTATATCAAGATCCACCACATGTACTTTCATACGTATGAACACGTAAAGACAGCACACAACACCCTTGAATTGTCTATGTCGTCTACATTGTTTGTTTCACCACATGTACAGACGTACTTATATTCATGCATCCTTATCGGCAGCAGGCAGCACGAGCTATTCTGGAAACTCCAAACAGCTCTAAACAGCTTACAGCCACTCTAAACATCTACAGTCAACGATAAACAGCTCCAAACAACTTCATACAGATCTAGGCAGATTTATTTATCTCTTGTCAGCTCTATTCATCTAATCAGCTGTTATTAGCTCTTGTCAGCAACAACAAAACCAAATGGGTCATAATAATGGGTTCTCAAAAATCTCTAAATATATGCTAAGACATTAAACTCTAATAGCAACTTGTAAAAGTTCATAACGTTTCCAATCTGTGTTGTAATAAATGCATTATTACACGATATGACATTACACATTGATTACAAAAATAAATTTAATTAGTACCCCTATGGCTGGAGAACACCGTAGAGTCCGTACACTCCTTAGAAAAATTCTGGTTTGGTCGTTTAACCAGTTTGTCAATTTGTAATTGATGTCCCTTAAATCCATAGAAGATTGTGGAATAGTCAGGGTAAAATACCCTTAGATATCATGTTTTAATATCCCTCGTCGCAAGTAATTTGATGCAAGATACATATTAATTGTAGTCGCTTACCTGGAACAACACTTATTCACCCAGATAATATTGTACGCATGTACAACAAAAATTGTCAAGTAGTTATAAGCAATAAACAAGTTATATGTTGCCTTTTTCTGTGACAAAATGCTTCAGACGAGTCAAGGAGAGTGAGGACTGCAATCTTAATGCTATCCAATGAAGAGAGCAGGTCATTAAATACTTTCAGAAGAATAGTTTCACTGTTGTGGCAAAAGCAAAAGGCGGACTGTCCATTGCTGAAAAGACAGTTTTTAGTCAAATTATATACAATCTGTGTCAGAACAAACTTTTCTAATAATTTTTTATATGAACGTGAGATTAGAAATATGGCGGAATTTTTTTTTTAATCGTTATGGTCGACTTTTGGTCTTTCTCAGCAATGGCTTTTTGATGACAGCTTTGAAAAATCTGATGAATTCCCCAGATGAAAGAAATATGAGTAACATCAGTTAGTGAAGGCAATACTGGGTATAAGCAAGGTAGCTGCAGTGATCTTGTAATTGTATCAGGTTCACATATCTGTAATTTGATTCGTGACCGTTTTTGCTCTACGATGTTTTGGCATGGGGCGTTTTGGAGCCTGCCGTTTTGTCACCAACAAGATGATTAACATTAAACGATTACACATTATCCTTAAGATAATTAGAGGCCATGTCGGCATTTACAAAAGAATTAAGAAATATCAATATAAGGAGAACGCTAAAGATAATTGACTCTATTTGTATATTGTTCTGTGAGTCATGACCACGTAAGGATTAAGAAATCAACTTTTTGATGTCTAACGTGTTATTCATATTTGAAAATGAAAATTAGGATAAGGTAAAAGAAGGTTACGCAAAGGATTAACGATTTAGCCATTCAGGTTAAAACCCACATCTATATAGTTGTTTGTTTATATAAATTTGCTGTCGAATGTATTAACGTAAAAGATTTTTCTGGAAATGAGCGTTATGAAATCGAGGCGTGCTCAATAAAAGTACGTGAACGATGGATATCAGTACGTTTTTGATAAATACAGTGCACACATGCCTAATAGTTTTTGGCGATGCGAGCTGAAAAACGAATGTAAAGTACGTCTTCACACAGCCGCAGATGAAAGCCAATTATTTCCTACTGCTGATTGAACATAATGATGGAGTGATGTTGCAAAAACAAAAGTGGACAAGATTCGGAATTATATGAGGAGAAAGGCATCAGCCGTCAGGCTTTTTAATTATATTGCTGTTTGAGTACAATTTACAAATCAAGAACTTTCACTTTTATGTTTTCCTTTATGTTGCTTAAATAATTTTAACTAAAACTATAAAGAAATATGAATAACACCAGTTAGTGAAGGCAATACTGGGCATAAGCAAGGAAGCTGCATTGATCTTGTAATCTTATAAGCTTCCTTTCTTATACCCAGTATTGCCTTCACTAACTGATGTTATTCATATTTCCTTATAGTTTTAGTTAAAGTTATTTAAGTAACCCACAGGCTGGTCATTGGAATAATTATACTTTTTTTAACTTTATATGTCACTTAAACACTACATCGCTTTGATCGCTGAGTTAATCAATGTTATCCTTACTTGCTCCACAACTGTAAGGTTACCTCTTGACAAGAGTAACAGGCAAAACAGCCTGCTTCGCTTTGGTTCATTCTACATCACGAGTGTCCGTTATAAATCCATATCGACATGATCCAATGCTCCTAATGGTTGTCGCTGAAATTATGCATCGTAACTGTATCGTGTCGACGAGTCAATGTGTTGTTAAGCGTATCACTAATGGTGTCTACTTTGTCACGGATGAAATTTGCAAATAGTTCCGGAATGTCTACTAGACAGAGGATAGTTGGAAGTGGTGTACATTTGTTCCTTGACGTTTGTTTGTTAGTTATCTCGACGATCTCATTGTAGATGGAACTCTCAGTGATCTTAGTACTGTACTGGGAGAATGTGGCTACATTGACTATATTTAACACGTTCTTCTTACCGACATCATATATTTGTTTATTAATAATGAGTCTGGTGGCATGCCAAAGCCTCTCCGCTTTACGATGGTGTCTTTTAGCAGTGCAAAGCTAGTCCCTAACACTGCTATACCGAGGAAAAGGCTTTGTTATTGATACTTTGCACATGGTGGCTGCGACATGTTTTTCAATCAATGAACGCAGGCAGATATTGATTTCTCCTGCTGAATGAAGTGAGACAATTGTTAGGATTCTTGGATGTCGTGCAATTCTTTGGATCATTATCATTACGGAGATCTATCGCAGTAGCATATAATGGTAGACGGTTAGTGACTGATACGTTGAGATTGCATATAATGCAGAGCGCATATGATGTAAGGTTTTGTGATTCAAGGGTGAAATGCAGAATATTATCATCAGGCCTCTTACAAATCTAGTCTAAAATGTGACCAAATTTATGGGTGCGTTGGTTAACAGACACTTTAAGGTTGAAAACATGAATGGAATCTGTTAGATTTGACGTGGTTGAGTTTCCAGGACAGTGAAATAGAAAGTTGAAATGTCCAAGAATATATTTGTTGCTACATATTGAATTTCAATACTCTGGATGATTTGAAACTGCTCCAAAAAGAGAGATTCAGTCACATTGTTTTCTATTAAGAGGAGGGTGGTAGAGGCTGACAAAATGGACTGATATTTGTTCCATTCGTATCCGTGTTTAATTGTATTCGCTATCAGATTTTATTTCATCTTCATGTGCCTACTGTCAATGTGATGTTCTTGAAATATCAATCTTAATCCCAACAGTCTCTGTCTTTTGTAAGGCGGTTCTGAAAAATTGAACACAATGATCGGCGACAAACCTGAACACACGGAGAAGACTTATCTCTCTGGAAGTTACACGGTTATTTTGCAAAAATACCCTCTCAATATTCAATATTTTACACCATATTCGACTTCAGGAACCGATACTGTTCCAAACATTCATTACATGCATCAACATTTGTTTTAAAAGAATCGAATGTGGAGCTGAAGATTACAACTTGCACTGCTAAGGATTGATTTTAAGCAATGGTATTTGCCAGAGCGATATACACATGTTTTAATTACCCAGCAAATTGATCTATGGTCACCAGTTATGATTACCCATCATATCGAGTCATACACAAACTTTGCTTCAGTTCATTGTAATAACAATTACTGGGAATTAAGATTTAATTTTGACCTTATCATATTACGTTTAATTTAACCGTCTCCAATATTGTTTGAGACGTTGAGACATTAAATTTAGCACCTGGTTTGGGTTGCTATACTTTGCAAGGGCAACACACATATACATATATGTATATATACATATATGATGGTTTTAAGTGTAGTGTCTAGGAGAATAGTTGCCTCTGGAAATCACGTGGTTACTGTTGTTAGGCGTCTGTATGCAACAATGATACATTGATTTAGTATTTTATCATGCAACGAGATAGGAATCGAAAAGTCATAAAAAATAGAGGTAACTGCAAGGTCTGAGAGAGAGAGAGAGAGAGAGAGAGAGAGAGAGAGAGAGAGAGAGAGAGAGAGAGAGAGAGAGAGAGAGAGAGAGAGAGAGAGAGAGAGAGAATTACTTCTAGCCGAACAATAATTAGATAAATACTTGTTGAATTTGGGAAACTTGCTAAACACTAGTAATGTCCAAAGGAGAATTGGATTGTTTTATTGCAACGTGTACATATTGGCAGATCTTTTGACATCTAAATAACTCTATCAGTTGATCATCATGTTCATGAATGTTATACGTGACTGAAGAAATCCAGCGTATTGTGTATAATGTAAATAACGCTGTATAAGGCGTACAGAGGACTTTATGAAAATGTAAAACGCCAAACAAGTCTTCTTTGTAGTTAAAGTTTCTAAGAGCTATACTATCTATTCATGAATCACTGGCAATTATTTGGTGCTGAAGAATAATAACCACCGTTGTATTGAGTCATTAGTAGATGGAGGTCTGCGGGACATATTTTGTGTCTACAATTGCAATACTTGCATCATCATTATTACTGGTCTGTTGAGCTTTCTGCTAAATAAAAATATACATTTTAAATTTCAGCTACCCACTTATTGATGCTTGTTTTCTCCTTCTAACCGCTGCTTGTGGGGAATTTTGTATTCCTTTAATGAAATAAAACAAATAACAGCTAAATGTGTAGCCCATAGGTGTATAATTTTTTTTTCTTCATATCTATACTTATCATATCAATTATATTGTTCATCTGAACACCAAGTGATTTGATTTGATTAGTTCCTTGTTATATCAATTTGAAACACATGTATTCTAACTATACATTTGTTCCATGTTGTTCATAGCAATTGACATAACTGACATACTATGGTCCTAAAAGACTGATTAAACAGTTGCACCAGTTGCCTTCGAGGATACATTATGTATTGACTGACAAACACGTTCAGTTAAAGTTGATTTTCAGAAGAAAGATGATTACAAAAACTTGGAGCAAATACTGAATGTGTAATAATAAATTGTGTTGACAACGTGTATTGTATTCCATGTATGTTTTGTGAATTATTAGCATGTATTATATATTATTATGTATTACGGTTTATCAGTTTGAAACTCATATGCTGTATAAAACTTATGTAACACGGTTTAATCGTTAAACGAATCAGACTTTTTGACATTTCAAGTATCTATATATTGTGACAAGATAACTGGGTGGATATTTCGGATTGACAACAGAACACGTTTGATGATACAGATAATAAATATGATTTAATGTGGCGACATATATAAGCACCAAAATGAAATTTGGCGTATTGTAATCCAAATATGGATTTATTTAAACATAAAATGCACAGACTCAAAGATGCAAACAAATTATACAAGGATACCAATAAATTATACAATGATACAAATAAATTATACAAGGATAGAAATAAAATATACAGCGCTCCAAAACCGCCGGAGAAATATACACAAATGATTCTAAAAGATGAATATAGTTCACTTACATAGTAAACAATGCAGGTTTATTTTTTTTGCTCATATAGTAAAAATGCATTCGCTCAGACATACCATCTATCTTCTAGACTCGAAGAAACCAATGGGTCTTACCAACCCATAATTTGCCTATACCCCTTGAAACATTGGACCTTCCCGTCACCTTGGTCCTTTGACGGCTCTATAGCTTGGTCTCCTTCGTCACTGTTGACCACAAACGCTCCGGACACACGGACGTTTCTACCTTCAGGCAATTCCGGTCACCTCGGATATTCCTACCCTCGGATCAATAGCCCTACAGCTTGAGTTGTGCGAATCCTCCCTCAAATCAATAGCCCTACCAGCTAGAGTCCTTTAAACAAGCCGCCTGCTGACAAAACCATTAGTAATGTGTTGAATCTTCACATGTAGTAGAGTATTTATACGTTTTCTTTTTGCGTATCAAGAATACCCTGTGCGTGGGCAATAGAGCGAATTATGCTCACGATTTCGAAGTACAACCGCCCATATATATGAATCACCCTTGGGTATCGTTGCACACGATGCACGAAACCCAAGTACATGTATTTGCTGAATACAAACTGCATCATTCCGTAACAATACCTGCCCCTTAAGAAAGTGGTATCATTTTTAGAACAATCATGCAATGTGAGAAATGAATTATTATACAATCTTTCAATTTGTAGGCTGAACGAAATGATCTGCCTACTACACCCTACTTAAAAAATCAGCCCCCACATTTTCTGAGCCTCGAATCGCCTCGATTTGGAAACTATTCGGCTGGAAAGATAACTCTCAACGCATCAATCTTTTTTTTATTCAAATATAAGATTGGCTGAATGGTCTGTTTGCAATAAAAACTCCCTCCCAAAAAGGTACGTCTGGAATTTTCCTATTCCCCATACTAAGCATAAGCACTCCTTTTCACTCACGGAGTAATTTTGCTCTCTAGGGAGCAAAACAGCCCCAAGACCAGTATCGGACTCATCAGTCCTCAGTACAAAAGGTTTATCTAAGTCAGGCAACTTTAAAAATGGTGCACTTACCAGTTTATGTTTTAAAGCGTTAAAGGCTTTTTCATGGCATGCACCCCATAAAACTTTATTCGGTTCCCCTTACCTAGTCAAATCTGTTAATGGGCTTGCAATAGCTGCAAAGTTGGGGACGAATTTCCTGTAAAACCCCAGTAGACCTAGGACTGATCTTACTTGTTTTTTTGTCTCTGGTCTAGGTGCATCCCTGATTGCTCCTATTTTATCTGGTTGAGGTTGCAACTGGCCTAGTCCACTTACCAGATGTTCCAAACATTCTAGACTTGAATACCCTATACTACACTTAGTAGGCCTAACTGAAAGATGTGCAGTATGAAGTTTACCGACCAAATCCGGTAATACCTTAACATGTTCATCCCCTGTATGTGTGTAAACAAAAATGTCGTCAACAAAGCTGTCGACGTTTTCGATTCCGTTTAACAGTTTGCGCATAAGACGGACGCACGACGCTCCGGCATTACTAAATCAAATGGCATGACTTTAAATTGGAAATGTCCTTTTGGAGTCGTGAATGCCGTTAACTTGCGAGCATTATCAGAGATTGGTATCTGCCAATATCCTTTGCTTAAATCCAATTTGGAAATGTATTTGTGGCCTGCCAATTTTGAAAGTACATTTTCCATATCAGGCATTGGTTCTGCATCAAATACGGTGATATTGTTTAATTGCCTAAAATCGATGCAAAACCGGTTGGTCCCATCTTTCTTGTTGTCCAACACCATTAGGGACAAGAATGGGGAATTTGACGGTTCGAGCACTTCCTGGTCTAACATTTTCATCACTTCTTTGTTGATCGTCTCTCGTGCATTAAAATGTATCCGATATCCTTTAATCCTGATAACCTCAGATTTATTCAATTTGATCTCGTGTCGAATTTGATTCGTACGACCTGGTCTGTCCGTAAACACCTCTGGGTATGTAGAAAAAACCTCCATGATCTGTGTACGCTGACCTTCCGATAAATCAGTTTATATATTTATTTGGTCAATACTTTATTTGCCTACGTCAATAGGGTATTCAAATGGCAATCCTTTACTGGAGACCAATTCCGCTTCATCATTAGACCCATCTTCTATCACCGCTACGCATACTACATTCAAGATCCCTTTATCAATTGTTTGTCCAATTCTCGCTTGGTAGAGTTTAAGCATATTGGCGTGAAACGTCTTGGATTTTCCCTCTACAACAACGATATAATTCGTTTCGCTTTTCACCTGTTTGACTTCATATGGCCCCTTCCATTGAGCTAACAGCTTGTTGTTATTCGTTGGAAGAAGCACCAACACTTAATTTCCTACGTCAAACTTTTTACTTAACATTCCTCGGTTGTAATACTTGGCGTATCTACGACTTGACTTCACGAGTTCGTCTTCCGCTATCCGACATCTATTATTAATCTTTCGCGTAAATTAACCACATGCGAACAGAAGGGCATTCCGATATCTATACCAATCCTTCGGTCACATCCTCCGCAACATTTGCTTCAGTGTACCGTTTAATTTCTAGACCAACCCGTTGCATATAGGATGGTAGGGTGTTGTACGTAATTGTTTAAGGGATAACAACCTACTAATTTATGCCATGAGATCTGAGTTAAATTGTACTCCACAATCTGTAAGAACCTCCTCCGGCACTCCGACCCTGCTGAACATGTCTACAAGCGCTTCAGCTACACGTTAAGTTTCAATTGATATCCTACAATTTCGACGGCTACTCTTTTGAACGGAGTATCTATCAAAGGCATCTGACCCAACGGTACTCTAGTTACTCTGCCTTTAGTGGTAGTCATCTGGCAAATGTCGTACGAGCACCAGAGCCGCGCTACATCGCAGTTGACACAAGGCCAATAAAATTCTCTTAATACAATATCCGTTGTTTTATTTACGCCTAAATGACCCGCCATACTCGATTCGTACGTGACCTTAAGTACATGTGACCTCAATTTCATTGGAACCACTAGTTGCAGGAACTTCCTGTCTGATGTAGAATATTCCCTGTACATTAAACCCTTTCGAGTTAGAAATTTAGAGGAATCCCCGTTCTTACACTTTTTCACGGAACCCATTCATGTTTTCTCTGAGATTGCACGTCAATACTCGTCATGTGTTTGCTCATTTCGAAATTCTTTGCGGGAGATATCAATAATGGATTCTGGTACTTTCAACTTACGCATGGTTTATTCTTTTACTCCTTGATTTGAGCTCTAGTTTGTACAGCTTGGATGATAGGAAATCTGAAATCTCCTATGGTTGGAAGTCTCGAACCCGGTACATTACCAATCGTAAGTTCATAGATCGGGTTGGCTATGCACAGAGCTTCCACGGTCCCTGTCAAAAAAGGTGTTCTTATCATTAACCTGGCAACTGGAACATGGTCGATTGTCTGGTCAAGTAACATGCAAGGTGATTTAAACCCAAGCAATTGATCATCGCGGACTAAGCTCCGTTTCACGACTACAGTAATGCATCCAGTGTCTCGTAGAACTGTTACTTCTTGTCCGTTGATAGTGTCGTGTGCGATCGGCACCCGTTCCTCTGGAAAAATACATGTACCGATTGATTGGATTGCATCGCTAAATGCTGTGTATGCTAATAAATTATCATAATGATAATGATCATTTGTAAACAATACGCATTCTTGAATATAAATTGAGAACATGTGATGTTTTTTGCGATTTTTCAGTCTGCTTAAACATTACAGGGTTTTCTGAACATGATAACATCTGGTCAATATAGTTATGACTCATACATAAAATGTAATATTATCAGGAAAGATATTTTCAAAGATCACATACAGGACTCTCTGATACAAAGCTGACAATTATTTAGCTAACATTATGTTAGACGTGCTTGTTTTACATTTTAGGATATATCGTTGGACACAGTTAACTAAACATTTATTTTATTTAGCTCAGAACTAACGCGCTTTTTTGAAGGCAAATGTATCTGAATGATAAACTACTTAACCACAATAATGCTGAGTTTTCTTTGTTTACTTGAAGATTTATTTGAATTGATCTAAAGTCGTATAGTGCACCCAAGCCACATAACTATCATTATTCTTTTCTGTTTCACTTTTACTTACATTTCTTAAGTCAACACATTTAAGTAATTCTCATTATACGAACCAATTTATTTAGTTATTATTTATTTCGTTTCTTATGAAGGTATGCATTTATTTTTTTTTTTTTTTAGTTAACATAATCACTCGTATCATGGTAATAATTTGAGATCATTATCGAAGGTTTGATATAAATGTAGTTTATAAACAATATAGCATGAATCGCACAAACTTCTAATTTATTAACATTATGAAGCTACTATTTCCTTTAGACATTTGATCTTTATGTTGCGTGTGTATTATCTGTGAATGATCTTGCAAAGAAAGAGCACTGAATAATACATATTTATATTTTAATATGTGGGGCCAACATCCTTCATATTATAACATGATCCGCCTTATATCATGATCAGCTTTAAGTACCACCTGACAATAAATGACATAGAGCGAAATATCGTATGCGTACTAAATATGGTCCATATGAGTTTGTCTTGCTAAACGTGCGTTTGAAGCGTTCATTTCCATTCCGTTATTTGACCTGATGGAATTTTCACGTTCCCATAACGTCACAGAGACACCATTTCGGACCTTTATTTATATTATGAAATTTTACTATCGAGGTAAGTCTTTCTGTCGAATTTATCACACACTGAGAATTTTCAGCGAGTGAAACGAACATAACCCTTCAGCAAGTGTTAAATTGATCTTATCGTGTGTACATATGAAACTTGCTTTCTAAACCATTCTACCATTACATTGTTTCTTCTATGTTTATAATATCCTTCTCACGTTACCTATCTATATGGTATTGTTTCTGAATGTGACAAAAAAAAGGCAGTGATTATTATGTCTTAATGCGATAGATTTTGTCGTTGAAGACTTCCCGCCTTTTCTATGTTTTGCATCTTTTCCAGAATGAGTTGACCGTCCTTTAATGTTTGCGCAATATAGATTTCAGTATTTGGATCACAGTGATAATTCCTATTCAAATTTAAGACCAGGGAATGTGTCTTGCGTTTGAGATGGAAAGACAACTGATCAGGGAAGTCAGATCCAGTGACTCCACGTTTGTCTGTCTTTAATCTGGTGGTCACGTCTTTCAGCCATACGGTTTCTGCATCAATCATTGCTTTAGAGATGAGGATAAGAATGAGGTCAGGCATATAAAATAATATCTAACTGTCAGTAAGTACCTTTTATAGGATACAACTGATACAAAATAAACATAGAAAATTGTAAGGCATTTGTGTTTTAAAATAAAGCTAACGTATCGTTTGTTTGTAATATCTCAACATAACTCGTGATTATGTAATGAGAAACAAAACATTGTAGATGATCAGATAGCACTCATATTTGCATAGCATTTAATGTCGCTTTATATTCAGACCATCGCGAAAATCAATAACATTATAAATATGAACTCCATCCACAGAATATCCTATTCCATTTTTTTTTTTTTGCTTTTGTAAAGTGGTTTATGACAAACGAAATTAATAAACAATATACCTACAATAAACAATCAGACATAAAACACTTTATATTTGCGTACGTTCGACCCACTTCTAGATTTTGGAATTTTTTGTTCCCCTGGCTGAACATCTCAGAATGAGAATGATTATTATTACTAGCAGTATGTTTAGAGCAACTCATGTTTAAATCATCCATAAAACAGTAAACAACGTTCATAATTGTCAGGTGCTTTAAACAATAAAGTGCAAGCATTTCAAAAAGATTTTGACATTGAAAAGATTATTTTGATTGTTTGACATTTTGCATTCTTTCTAGAGTATAGAGCAATATATATATCTATCTATATCTATATATATATATATATATATATATATATATATATATATATATATATATATATATATATATATATATATATATATATATATATATGCTGTAATGTAATTTTAAATGATACGAACCTTTCGGCAAAAATGCTAAGATACAGAGAGCAAACACAAGTATATTCTTCATTATCAACTCATTGACTGCCTTGCGTCTTTGAAATTACTGTCTGACTGAATTTTTACAATGTAGTTGTTATATATATATATATATATATATATATATATATATATATATATATATATATATATATATATATATATATATATATTTATATATATTTATTCCCTTGCATATATTATATAATCGAATGATGAAGTATTGCGTCTAGCCATTATCTAATGCAATGAATTAGTGGAATCTATTAAGATCATATTAACTAACGTCGTGGTAGAATGTTTGTACAGCTTAAACATTGTGTAACAGTTTGGTTAAGTACTTGCATTTCCTATATTTCAGCTAAATGTCAAAGTTCCTTTTATCAAAGGCTTTAGGTAAGCTCGTGAGCCTTAAACAACACTGCAAATATATGCGTAAGCAGTATACTTAAGGATTAACATTTTCTTTCTTTTTTATATACACCAAATTAGAAACTGAATTGTCGCCGTGTAGTCAGTAATATCAGCAACAAATTAGTTTATATTTACTATCTTACGTAACGAGTCTGGGTCTTAAAAAACAATTGAGATAATATTGAAAGGGACCCAAAGGTTTAAATGACCAATAGTTTTGTTGTAAATTGTAAATTCGAAAGAAAAACTATTAACGTATTTCAGATATACTGTTAATTCAAAGATGAATATATGTTTGTTTATGTATTTATCAGTTTATTATCACGCTAACATTGTACTATTTATTTCAATGCATTCTTTTATCTAGTTTTATCTGTCAGCATGTCTGAAAATATTGTTTGAAATTTTAACAAAAAGATAGCATCAGCAACAAAGGTAAAATTCTTGAGAAAAATTGTTACTCCCGTTATTGTAAATATTATATAGATGTATCTAATATACGTATGGGCAGTGGCATATGCTTGATCTGCTCGAGAAATGAACTCACCCGCCCATACACGAATTTTCTGCTGAATTGAAGCTAAGCTTTGGTTAGACGAAGGCTGAGGGAGTAATCCCTAAACACATCCGATGATGTGGAGACTCTAAGAAAGCTGGACTATGTTCTACATCCTCTTCTGGTAACGCCTTGGTATAGAGAGGGATGGGCTCTACCAGACCACCTTTGTCATAGACATACTCATAAAGACCGCATTTTCCTTTTGTCCATCAGGACAGGTAAAAATTGTGCTACCGGTACTTTTTAGTCAGAGCGTAAATCAGCATCGCCTTCGCCACCTTGATCATTATTACTTTGGCGCAAATTGGAAGACTCAAAGAGTTAGCACATGAGCTGTGAAGTCCGACCAAAATCCCTAAGCGAACACCAAAATTGATGATGGGCATATATTCAACTATAATGGGAATATATTCTACTATGGTTGAAAGCTTAACAGACAATAAATGAAGTTGGCGTCCTTGTAAACAAAGCCGTCAGTAGTATATAAGAAGCCCGGTTCTGGACCACTTTAATGTATTTCCTATGGGAAGTGATTTCTCCTTTTGCCTTTCTGACACTTTCTTTTTTGCTTAAAAACATGAAAAAAGGGGGGTACCAAAAAGACTCCAGATTGTCAAAATAACGCTTCTATCGCAGAATAAACTAAAAAATAAAACATCATAGAACTCTCTATTTACCAATCTAACACTTAAAAATAAATTGATCCATAGAAGCTTCTATTTGCTGAATAGAATCTTCGCTACTGGCTCAGTCTGTTTTTTAGTTTTAGTCTCAGATTGCCAAAATAACGCTTCTACACCCCTGGACCAGTCTATTTTTAATAATTAAGTCTCCGTTTAGCAAATAGAGCCTTACGAAAAAAATCACAAAGGGGTACCAATTTAAGTCTCAGATTGCCAAAATAACGCTTCTACACCCCTGGACCAATCTATTTTTAATAATTAAGTCTCCGTTTAGCAAATAGAGCCTTACGAAAAAAATCACAAAGGGGTACCAATTTAGGTGTCAGATTGCCAAATAGAGACTTACGAAAAATAAAAAAAAAAAGGGGATACCATTTGGCAAACACCCCTTGACTCAGTTTGTTAGAATAACGCTTCTATCGCTGGGTTCCAGTGTTATTTTTCTGCCTCTTGGTCGGTACCCAGAAATGAATTCTTCTATCGTAGGAGGATTTTCAACTAAAATATGATGCTTATTTGCTCGGTTTTTGTAATAGGTCAAAATAGCTCGATAGGCATTTTTCCCACATTTGTCACAAAGATGGATTTTTCCCATAACCCCAACACCACAACCGACACATGGGTTAGTACCAGCACGGGAACTATTTCGTAACAAATATGCATGAACTCCACAGTGCTCTCCATAACAGGGCTTTCCACATCGATTATTAGAGTTTTTCAACAACCATTGGCATGAACTTAATTTGTACATGCTATATATAATTACTTAACTATTTCTTTAATTCATATTTAACAATGTGATAATTTTTGCTTTAATAATGTGATAATTTTTGCTTTAACAAGGTGATAATTTTTGCTTTAACAATGCGATAATTTTTGCTTTAACAAAACGGTAATTTTGCATTTCGTTTATATTTTGCTTCAAACCTATACTAAAAAGTGAATTAGAGATATGATAAATATAATAGAAATGATGGATCTGAAAACGATTCAGCCATTAAAAAGACCACGCCATATAGTTGCGAGGGAACTTGTCAATGAATACTATGAACTCACTAAAACAAAACCAGACTGGCCTAGGAGTAATCAGCAATTAGCAGAATTAACAGATCGGATAGCAATTTTACGACGAAAAAAGAAAATCAACAAGGAGATTCTTCAAGGTGGTTATATCATCGATGAAGCCTTTTCTGGTGCTGATAAATACATCAAATTCATCCCAAGAGGAAGGCAGTATAATCATTTTGTGGTGGGTGATCTGATTAGAATCTTCAACAGTGTGATCCCGACAGTGTTACTTGAACGACCTCTATTGAAAATCAATGTCACTTATAACCTCGATATGTACTTGGCATCCAATCCTGATATCACCATCACCGTTCTATTACGAGCAGAACCACAGATTATTTTGAGGTCTACTCACCTTGAAGATGCAGCAAAAGATTTCTTCGCGGTGCTATCAAGACAGTACGAAGTGTTCACATCACTGAAAACTGGATTAGTATTCAAGAAAATCAATTATATCCAGCTAAGTGCTCATGACTTTAAACCTGCCACTGGAGCATCTTATAAGCCGTTACCTAAAAGCATCCAGGCAACGAAATCATGCATCAACGTGAAAAATGATGACAATAAATGTTTGTTGTGGGCGCTATTATCAGCAGTATTTCCAGCAGAACATCATGTAGATAGAGTTAACAACTATAAGCCGTATCAATGCCGAATTAATATGACTGGAATCGATTTTCCAACACCAGTCAAACAGATACCTAAAATAGAACATCAGAACCCAGCATTGTTCCGATCTGGAATTAACGTGTTCTCACTGGATGATAAACTAAGGGTGTTTCCGTATCTGATTTCCCCAGCCAGTAAACACATCACGGATGACACTACAGTGAATCTGTTATGGTATAATGAGCACTATGTGTGGATTAAAGACCTCAGCCGATTAATGAGTTCGAAATTTTCAGGGTATGATCATAAGATGTATTTCTGTTATAGTTGCCTCTGTGGGTTTCGCAGTCAACAAGAACTAACTGAACACAACAAGTACTGTTTTGAAGTAAAAGCAGTAACCACACCAGAAGCGCCTAATAATTTATGCTACTTTAAAAAACATGAGAGAACTAAAAAACTGCCTTTCATTTTCGTAGGAGATTTTGAATCCTTTAGTGTACCAGTTGACGCTAAATGTGGTTGTGAAAAATCAGTCTGCGAGTGTCAGTTTAAAACGTTATCTACTCACAAGCATGTCCCAGCGAGTTATCAGATCAATAGAATTTGCACTAATGATAGATACTCACAATTATCACCGATCTATCGATTGGAAAAGGATTCTGATTTGCCAGCAGAAGTGCACATGCTAAAATATCTGTTTGAACAGCAACGAAACATTGAAGCATTATTATCACAACATGATGATAGATTTACCAGATTAGATTCTTTTGTCAGGGGAAAACAATGCTTCAGGTGCAAGAAAGAATTTACTGTGGATAATCCAAAGACACCCTTCTACGATATTACTACAGGAGAATACATCGGAACCGTCCATCAGCGCTGCAGATCTTTTCAACAATTCTATCCTGTTGTTTTTCACAATTTGAGAGGATATGACGGTCATTTTATCATTAGCGCGCTAGCACACCCTGAAATATCGAAATATTGTAATGATAATCATATTTCATTGAAATGTATCCCCAATAACACAGAACGATTGATGTCTATCACGGTTGGGAAATTGAGATTCATTGACAGCTATCAGTTCATGAGTACTTCCTTGGAGCAATTAGCAAAGAATTGTACTAGTTATCCTATTACTGAAAAGCATTTTAAACAGGACTTGCTAGAATACATCACCGTAAAGGGAATATTTCCATATGAATACTTCAACAGCATAAAACGATTTTCAGAAACATCTCTGCCATCCATTGATAAATTCTATTCTTCACTGACAGACACAGATATCACTGACCAAGAATACCAACGGGCACTAACTACATGGAATGTGTTCAAGTGTAAAAATTTTGGCGATTATCACGATATCTATCTGACTGTGGACGTGTTATTGTTATCAGATATTTTTGAAGGATTCAGGATAATGTCGATGAACAATTATGGATTGGACCCAGCTCATTATTACTCAGCACCAGGACTCTCTTGGGATGCATTATTGAAATCAACAAAAATGCGATTAGAATTACTGACCGATGTGGACATGTATTTGTTTATCGAGAAAGCAATTCGAGGGGGAATTAGCGTGATTACAAAAAAACACTCTATTGCAAATAATAAATACCTAAAACAGCATGATATAAATCAACCTAACCGGTATATTGGTTATTGGGACATGAATAATCTCTATGGTGGTGGTATGTCAATGCTGATGCCTTATGGAGGTTTTAAATGGGTTTCTGTAGAAGAATTTCTATCTGCCGCATCCGATTGGAAATCCGGCAATGATTTTAGCGACATAGTATTTCACAATAATGATCAAATAGGTTATTACGTTGAATGTGATGTAGACTATCCAGAACATCTTCATGATTCGCACAATGACTATCCGTTTCTCGTTGAAAAAATGATAGTCACCGATAAAATGTTATCTCCGGAGCAATTAGCACTGAGAACTACGAAATATACCCCAATAGCGAAATTGATACCCAATCTGTATCACAAGCGTAATTATGTTTGCCATATAGCAGTGCTAAAACAGGCTATTGAGGCAGGATTGATACTTAGAAAAGTGCACAAAGTGCTGCAGTTTAATCACTCCACATGGATGAGATCTTATATTGATTTGAATACAACTCGGAGAAAACACGCAAAGAATGAATTCGAAAGAGATTTTTTTAAACTGATGATTAATTCTGTATTCGGAAAGACGATGGAAAATATTAGAAAACGAGTTAACATTGAAATTATAAACAATAAATCACGACGAGATAAACTAGTACGAGGAAATCGCTTTGTTGATATCAAAAAAATAACAAATCAACTCTCATTAATCACTTTGAAGCAATCTCGGCTGCATCTCAATAAACCTGTCTATGTCGGTGCTGCAGTGTTAGAAATGTCGAAATTTATGATGTATCAATTTCACTACGGTTTTGTTAAACAGAAATGGTCTGATGCTAGATTGTTATTTACGGATACTGATTCATTGGTGTATGAAATCAACAGCGATGATATCTATCAGGAGATTAACCAGCATCGTGAATTATTCGATTTATCCAATATAAGTCCTAACGGGGCTATGGGAAGATTTCATGATAGCACTAACAAAAAAGTGATCGGGAAAATGAAAGATGAGTTCTCATTTCTCCCTGTCAGAGAATTTGTAGGTCTTCGGTCTAAAATGTATTCAGTGTTAACTGATTCAGATAGTGTTGGTAGAAGTGCTAGCACGGGAAACACTAGTGTTTCTATCAATAAAGCAAAGGGGATTAATAACAATTATGTGAAGAACAAATTGAAATTCAATGATTATTTGGCAGCATTAAAAAGACCACCAGGAGAACACTTACCGACAGTAACCACATATGGATTTAGATCTTATCATCATACCGTTTTCACAGATAGAATAACTAAATCAGGATTATGCAATTTTGATGACAAGCGATATTGCCGTGATGGTATAAACACGTTTGCACACGGCCATCACTCTATTGAGATCATAGCATAATATAAGACCAACCACTAGTCGATTTTTATTTTTTTGCCGTCAAACCCAAATTGTAGCCCAATAATTCAACTCAATTCATTATTAATAATGGCCTATCTGAAATGTGATATAGATCATTTACCCGGAATTATTCAAGATCGACTATCAGTAAACTCAAAATCAGTTGTGAAAGTGAAATTCCATGATGGGAAAATGCGGTTGGTACAAAAAACACCAACAGGAGGAAATTTTATAGCTAAAATACTTGAAAACCGATCAGGTGTTGCACGGTTAAGACTACAACAAAAACGACTTAACAAAATGAAACAAAATGGAATCTCTGATGAAGAATTAAATGCAGAAATGGAACGATTAGGTCTACTTCCCGTTTAGTTTTCTTCGAGTCTGTTCTTGCAGTTCTTCATATTTCTGTGTTGCAAGGGTTTTTTCACGATGAAAGGCTCTGGTGACTGTATCATTGTCGATGGCTGCATCATTGACGACTTCTACTTGTTTTCGTTTTCCAAGGACTTCTTGGTCCTGAATCACCTCATCACATCTTGTTTTTCTCCATCTAGAAAATCTGCTACTTCATTTTCAACTTCAGTATCAATAATTCTTTCCATGGGAATATCATTTCCATCATTAGATGCTTTCCATATTTTGTAGATGCGCTTGTATTTTTTATTTATAGTGCTAGTGAAAATATTCTAGTGCCATTGGTAGTTTTTTCACTGGTTTTATCTGTTTTTCACTGATTTTATGTCATTTTTGGTGGTTTTTGATGGGTTTCTAGATGGAGAAAAACAAGATGTGAATGCTGTCACTGATAGCATCATGGATAAGGAAACCATTCGGTGCTTACAACAGCAAGTATCCAATCTGACCAATGAAAACAAATCACTACACAGAAAACTATTAACTATTCAGCATCAGAAAATAACAGACAATGATCTACAATATCGGTTAGATCATACAATACAACGTCGTGATGAGGTGATTCAGGACCGTGAGCGGCTAAGGACTGAACTCAATGAAGTGCGATGTGAATTAAAATCTCTCACTGAAGACTACTCATCGCTCACTCATAAATACAATTCATTGCTATCAGAGTATAATTCTATTGCTGCGGAAATCAATGAAATATATTCGAGGATGCCTAATGACAAAGCCACCGATGGCAGTGGCAAACGAAAATCGTATGATGACAGTGGAAAACGAAAATCACATGATGACAGTGGAAAACGAAAACGGAAACGTAAAATCGCTAATGATAACAAAGCCATCGACGATGATTCATGGAAGCAATATATCCCTGACCAAGACCGTGAGTTTGTAAATGAAATTGAAGAAGTCCTTGGAAAACGAAAACAAGTAGAAGTCGTCAATGATGCAGCCATCGACAATGATACAGTCACCAGAGCCTTTCATCGTGAAAAAACCCTTGCAACACAGAAATATGAAGAACTGCAAGAACAGACTCGAAGAAAACTAAACGGGAAGTAGACCTAATCGTTCCATTTCTGCATTTAATTCTTCATCAGAGATTCCATTTTGTTTCATTTTGTTAAGTCGTTTTTGTTGTAGTCTTAACCGTGCAACACCTGATCGGTTTTCAAGTATTTTAGCTATAAAATTTCCTCCTGTTGGTGTTTTTTGTACCAACCGCATTTTCCCATCATGGAATTTCACTTTCACAACTGATTTTGAGTTTACTGATAGTCGATCTTGAATAATTCCGGGTAAATGATCTATATCACATTTCAGATAGGCCATTATTAATAATGAATTGAGTTGAATTATTGGGCTACAATTTGGGTTTGACGGCAAAAAAATAAAAATCGACTAGTGGTTGGTCTTATATTATGCTATGATCTCAATAGAGTGATGGCCGTGTGCAAACGTGTTTATACCATCACGGCAATATCGCTTGTCATCAAAATTGCATAATCCTGATTTAGTTATTCTATCTGTGAAAACGGTATGATGATAAGATCTAAATCCATATGTGGTTACTGTCGGTAAGTGTTCTCCTGGTGGTCTTTTTAATGCTGCCAAATAATCATTGAATTTCAATTTGTTCTTCACATAATTGTTATTAATCCCCTTTGCTTTATTGATAGAAACACTAGTGTTTCCCGTGCTAGCACTTCTACCAACACTATCTGAATCAGTTAACACTGAATACATTTTAGACCGAAGACCTACAAATTCTCTGACAGGGAGAAATGAGAACTCATCTTTCATTTTCCCGATCACTTTTTTGTTAGTGCTATCATGAAATCTTCCCATAGCCCCGTTAGGATCTATATTGGATAAATCGAATAATTCACGATGCTGGTTAATCTCCTGATAGATATCATCGCTGTTGATTTCATACACCAATGAATCAGTATCCGTAAATAACAATCTAGCATCAGACCATTTCTGTTTAACAAAACCGTAGTGAAATTGATACATCATAAATTTCGACATTTCTAACACTGCAGCACCGACATAGACAGGTTTATTGAGATGCAGCCGAGATTGCTTCAAAGTGATTAATGAGAGTTGATTTGTTATTTTTTTGATATCAACAAAGCGATTTCCTCGTACTAGTTTATCTCGTCGTGATTTATTGTTTATAATTTCAATGTTAACTCGTTTTCTAATATTTTCCATCGTCTTTCCGAATACAGAATTAATCATCAGTTTAAAAAAATCTCTTTCGAATTCATTCTTTGCGTGTTTTCTCCGAGTTGTATTCAAATCAATATAAGATCTCATCCATGTGGAGTGATTAAACTGCAGCACTTTGTGCACTTTTCTAAGTATCAATCCTGCCTCAATAGCCTGTTTTAGCACTGCTATATGGCAAACATAATTACGCTTGTGATACAGATTGGGTATCAATTTCGCTATTGGGGTATATTTCGTAGTTCTCAGTGCTAATTGCTCCGGAGATAACATTTTATCGGTGACTATCATTTTTTCAACGAGAAACGGATAGTCATTGTGCGAATCATGAAGATGTTCTGGATAGTCTACATCACATTCAACGTAATAACCTATTTGATCATTATTGTGAAATACTATGTCGCTAAAATCATTGCCGGATTTCCAATCGGATGCGGCAGATAGAAATTCTTCTACAGAAACCCATTTAAAACCTCCATAAGGCATCAGCATTGACATACCACCACCATAGAGATTATTCATGTTCCAATAACCAATATACCGGTTAGGTTGATTTATATCATGCTGTTTTAGGTATTTATTATTTGCAATAGAGTGTTTTTTTGTAATCACGCTAATTCCCCCTCGAATTGCTTTCTCGATAAACAAATACATGTCCACATCGGTCAGTAATTCTAATCGCATTTTTGTTGATTTCAATAATGCATCCCAAGAGAGTCCTGGTGCTGAGTAATAATGAGCTGGGTCCAATCCATAATTGTTCATCGACATTATCCTGAATCCTTCAAAAATATCTGATAACAATAACACGTCCACAGTCAGATAGATATCGTGATAATCGCCAAAATTTTTACACTTGAACACATTCCATGTAGTTAGTGCCCGTTGGTATTCTTGGTCAGTGATATCTGTGTCTGTCAGTGAAGAATAGAATTTATCAATGGATGGCAGAGATGTTTCTGAAAATCGTTTTATGCTGTTGAAGTATTCATATGGAAATATTCCCTTTACGGTGATGTATTCTAGCAAGTCCTGTTTAAAATGCTTTTCAGTAATAGGATAACTAGTACAATTCTTTGCTAATTGCTCCAAGGAAGTACTCATGAACTGATAGCTGTCAATGAATCTCAATTTCCCAACCGTGATAGACATCAATCGTTCTGTGTTATTGGGGATACATTTCAATGAAATATGATTATCATTACAATATTTCGATATTTCAGGGTGTGCTAGCGCGCTAATGATAAAATGACCGTCATATCCTCTCAAATTGTGAAAAACAACAGGATAGAATTGTTGAAAAGATCTGCAGCGCTGATGGACGGTTCCGATGTATTCTCCTGTAGTAATATCGTAGAAGGGTGTCTTTGGATTATCCACAGTAAATTCTTTCTTGCACCTGAAGCATTGTTTTCCCCTGACAAAAGAATCTAATCTGGTAAATCTATCATCATGTTGTGATAATAATGCTTCAATGTTTCGTTGCTGTTCAAACAGATATTTTAGCATGTGCACTTCTGCTGGCAAATCAGAATCCTTTTCCAATCGATAGATCGGTGATAATTGTGAGTATCTATCATTAGTGCAAATTCTATTGATCTGATAACTCGCTGGGACATGCTTGTGAGTAGATAACGTTTTAAACTGACACTCGCAGACTGATTTTTCACAACCACATTTAGCGTCAACTGGTACACTAAAGGATTCAAAATCTCCTACGAAAATGAAAGGCAGTTTTTTAGTTCTCTCATGTTTTTTAAAGTAGCATAAATTATTAGGCGCTTCTGGTGTGGTTACTGCTTTTACTTCAAAACAGTACTTGTTGTGTTCAGTTAGTTCTTGTTGACTGCGAAACCCACAGAGGCAACTATAACAGAAATACATCTTATGATCATACCCTGAAAATTTCGAACTCATTAATCGGCTGAGGTCTTTAATCCACACATAGTGCTCATTATACCATAACAGATTCACTGTAGTGTCATCCGTGATGTGTTTACTGGCTGGGGAAATCAGATACGGAAACACCCTTAGTTTATCATCCAGTGAGAACACGTTAATTCCAGATCGGAACAATGCTGGGTTCTGATGTTCTATTTTAGGTATCTGTTTGACTGGTGTTGGAAAATCGATTCCAGTCATATTAATTCGGCATTGATACGGCTTATAGTTGTTAACTCTATCTACATGATGTTCTGCTGGAAATACTGCTGATAATAGCGCCCACAACAAACATTTATTGTCATCATTTTTCACGTTGATGCATGATTTCGTTGCCTGGATGCTTTTAGGTAACGGCTTATAAGATGCTCCAGTGGCAGGTTTAAAGTCATGAGCACTTAGCTGGATATAATTGATTTTCTTGAATACTAATCCAGTTTTCAGTGATGTGAACACTTCGTACTGTCTTGATAGCACCGCGAAGAAATCTTTTGCTGCATCTTCAAGGTGAGTAGACCTCAAAATAATCTGTGGTTCTGCTCGTAATAGAACGGTGATGGTGATATCAGGATTGGATGCCAAGTACATATCGAGGTTATAAGTGACATTGATTTTCAATAGAGGTCGTTCAAGTAACACTGTCGGGATCACACTGTTGAAGATTCTAATCAGATCACCCACCACAAAATGATTATACTGCCTTCCTCTTGGGATGAATTTGATGTATTTATCAGCACCAGAAAAGGCTTCATCGATGATATAACCACCTTGAAGAATCTCCTTGTTGATTTTCTTTTTTCGTCGTAAAATTGCTATCCGATCTGTTAATTCTGCTAATTGCTGATTACTCCTAGGCCAGTCTGGTTTTGTTTTAGTGAGTTCATAGTATTCATTGACAAGTTCCCTCGCAACTATATGGCGTGGTCTTTTTAATGGCTGAATCGTTTTCAGATCCATCATTTCTATTATATTTATCATATCTCTAATTCACTTTTTAGTATAGGTTTGAAGCAAAATATAAACGAAATGCAAAATTACCGTTTTGTTAAAGCAAAAATTATCGCATTGTTAAAGCAAAAATTATCACCTTGTTAAAGCAAAAATTATCACATTATTAAAGCAAAAATTATCACATTGTTAAATATGAATTAAAGAAATAGTTAAGTAATTATATATAGCATGTACAAATTAAGTTCATGCCAATGGTTGTTGAAAAACTCTAATAATCGATGTGGAAAGCCCTGTTATGGAGAGCACTGTGGAGTTCATGCATATTTGTTACGAAATAGTTCCCGTGCTGGTACTAACCCATGTGTCGGTTGTGGTGTTGGGGTTATGGGAAAAATCCATCTTTGTGACAAATGTGGGAAAAATGCCTATCGAGCTATTTTGACCTATTACAAAAACCGAGCAAATAAGCATCATATTTTAGTTGAAAATCCTCCTACGATAGAAGAATTCATTTCTGGGTACCGACCAAGAGGCAGAAAAATAACACTGGAACCCAGCGATAGAAGCGTTATTCTAACAAACTGAGTCAAGGGGTGTTTGCCAAAATGGTATCCCCTTTTTTTTTTTATTTTTCGTAAGTCTCTATTTGGCAATCTGACACCTAAATTGGTACCCCTTTGTGATTTTTTTCGTAAGGCTCTATTTGCTAAACGGAGACTTAATTATTAAAAATAGATTGGTCCAGGGGTGTAGAAGCGTTATTTTGGCAATCTGAGACTTAAATTGGTACCCCTTTGTGATTTTTTTCGTAAGGCTCTATTTGCTAAACGGAGACTTAATTATTAAAAATAGACTGGTCCAGGGGTGTAGAAGCGTTATTTTGGCAATCTGAGACTAAAACTAAAAAACAGACTGAGCCAGTAGCGAAGATTCTATTCAGCAAATAGAAGCTTCTATGGATCAATTTATTTTTAAGTGTTAGATTGGTAAATAGAGAGTTCTATGATGTTTTATTTTTTAGTTTATTCTGCGATAGAAGCGTTATTTTGACAATCTGGAGTCTTTTTGGTACCCCCCTTTTTTCATGTTTTTAAGCAAAAAAGAAAGTGTCAGAAAGGCAAAAGGAGAAATCACTTCCCATAGGAAATACATTAAAGTGGTCCAGAACCGGGCTTCTTATATACTACTCCGTCAATGTATCGGTTCTTGAATGGCGTCACTTATCTATCAGAATAATCTCCATTAGTCTAAAAAAATCTCCTTTTAACATCACATTAATCCAAGTCTATTCTACTCACCAATTACTAATCATGATGATATAGAAATAGACAAGATATGAAACACAAAACAGCCAGGATATTCTAAAGAAAGCCAGTGGAAAAAAACACATCCGCACAACAAAAGGAGACTGGAATGCCACATTGGACGACCACAATAGGTCCATATACTAATGATGACGATGATGATGTGATAACGACATATTTTGATCGAGTGGAGCAATATGATGATGTCCTAAACTTATAACTGCACCTTGCGAGCCCGCATGCAAACTTTACTATGCGCCGATAATAGCAAAGAAAATTAGAGCTGATAGCTAGTTATACATTAAACTCAATGTCAAAGAGACGATGCATATTCAATGGCAAAGGTTCAAACATTGATGTGTATACTATGGTAAGGACCTGATCAGTATATACAATATGTGATAGCCAGAACAGGCACGCTTTATGGGTGTAAGAAGCCTAACATAACAAATATTAATTTTCAGCGTTCTGTGTGAAAGGTACCCTAATATCAACAAGATATATATCATGTGTTCATAGATTTAAAAAAAGCTATTGACTCAGTGTGTTGCAGTGAAAAGGTACAATATGGATAGAACTTTGGCCAGTTCCATCAAGCAGCTGTACGCCAAGGCTACCAGTGCTGTAATTGTTCTCCTTTGGGGTACTTCAAGTTAATAGTGGAACACAGATGATGTCTATATGAAAATTTATCTTTCAAAATGTATTAATGAACAAATAACATTATCGTTAGTACACATAACATCATCATCAGATTAAAACTGAAATAATATGTATTGTTATTATTGTTTATAACAGACATGGTTTCACTGCACGTTTATGACAGAGTTTTCAAACGTTATATTTCAAACTGAAATAATATATCGTGCATACAAAAGCATTATGTAAATGATGGTTGGCTAACACAAGGTAACATACGACTCATTCTTTGTTCGACCAGCGTTTGTTATTAGGCTTATAAACAGCTGTTAACTCATCGAACAATAACGGATTAACCCGTTACGAATCGACATGATGAACATTTTTTTCATTTTGCGACAAATTTGGAACGAGAGTAAGTATAATGTTTAGTAATAACTTTGATTCTCCAGAAATCCCATTACAAACAAGGCAAACAAAACTAATAAAGCTGCTTAACTATAAGTAGTTCACTGCACTTGAAGCTACTCCCGTTTAGATTAGGAAGCTATTGCTAGTTTACGTCTTCTCAAATACTGAATTGCGTTGTCCCCCTCTTATACAAACACATTTAGAAAGTGTCCATTCGATGAAATAAAACTGACCAAGGTCTTACGATTGGAAATTAGTTATATTTTCATATTAAAAACTTTTTTTAAAACGAAATACTGTACGTGTGCAATACAATGGTATCGATATGATTTTTACATTTGTTACTGTAGTATATATTATATGAGAACCATATCTAAAACAAATGCATCTTTCTAGCTGTTACTAACGTAGTTAACCTACGGTTTCCCGCTTTCATAGCTTTTTATAGTTTGACATGTGTGTAAATAAAATTTTTAAACAGAATATAAATTGTCAAATAGTCCTTATTTGTATGCAACTACTTCTGAAAGGCTCCTTCCATTCAGCCTTCCACGTGTTGGGACAATCCTTATTAGTATGTCTTATTGTTTATGATAGATAATAGTACAATGTTTGCAATAACAATTAGCACAATTGAATGTAAGAACACTGTTTTAAGTTTATATCTGGAATAAATTGTACGATCACTTTATTTTTATTCCTGTTTTAAATAGATAGCAAATAAAATTAATCTAAAACAGACACTATGTCTAAATATCCTTTTGGTATATTGATCAGATTTGTAACAAAGTAGTATTAAAAATGATTATATGTACATTGAGATTACGTACAATATACTAAATACAAATACATGGGCGATAATACTTATATGTACACATGCCGCTTTCATAGCTTTTTATAGTTTGACATGTGTGTAAATAAAATTGCAGGAGAATTTTCAGAGTAAAGGTTCAACACCATTCAGCTTACGAGAAGTATAAACGGAAACGATTGTATATAATTAAGTATTATTTATACTGAAATCTATATTTTTGAATGGTAGAAACCATAGTCTTATGTAGAGCATTTGTTCTAGCTTGTTACGTATAATTTTCAGAATCGTTATACGACTGTAATACAACGAAACGTTTTAGAGATATGGAATGTAATTGAGCCCACTACAACGGTGATACTGCATTTTATTGCAATATGGATATAATTAATATTAGTCTATAACATGTGTTGCAATTTGGAATAAAGAAGTGGCATATATGTTTGACAATCGTCGGGAAATACGTAAAATTTGAAAACGTTAAACTATGGTAAATCAAGTCGTTGTCGTTGTAGGGTTCAACGCCATTTTTCAGCAAACGATAAGCAGCTTCAGATGGCGGCCAGTATTATTGGTGGAGGAAGAACCCGGAAAAACCCCACGGAAAGAACAATTGACCCGCGAGAAGCTACTGGCAAATATTCTCACACATCCTCATTAGCCGAATCTTAGACTCAAACCCACGCAGACAGAGGTGAGATGGCAGAGATTCATAACGGGGAGCGCTTTAGAACACTCGGCTACTCTGGGCCCCTCGGCGAATCAAGAATTTTAATATTCTTTAAGGTTTTATTTAGTGACGTCTTTGTCTCAAGCAGTGGAGGTGTTACTGACACGATATTCTAAATTGTGTATGTTATACATTTCTTAAACGTGTTGAACCACATAACAATGTTAACCTACACAATTATTATATAAGTGTACTTGATATTGTCCAATAATGTATTCTAGTGAGAAAAGGTTGTTGCGTGTTGCTTAATGGTATGGAACTATATCGTTTCTCATTGAGAGTATCTGATATGAAATGCTAATATGGCATGTTCCTGTCGTCATTGAAATACCTATACCGTTTGACAATTGTCATTTTTATATAAAAGTAATTTTGCAATTCATTCAAGGATGACAATTTTTTTAATGGTATTCATAAATACAATCTTTCAACGGTTCATGTATTGCTACGCAGCAGATACAATCATAGTAAAACTGTATATGGTTAATTCAAAAATGCCCAAGCATGAAGACTAGAACCTACAAATCACATGATGGTACAATCATCCAACAACCGACACAAACTTTCCGAAAGACACATAAGTAAGCATACCAATCGTCATGTTTGAAGTTTAATAGTTTCTGGTACTGGTTAAAAAATTCAATTTTAAATGCATTTTCAATTTCACACCTATTCGTATAATCTATACATGACGATATCGATAATTAAAATACGGCAACTCATGCAATAGTTGTATGTATCAATAGCATGAAAAATGTGAAGATATAAGCGACTAATAGGGTATATATTGTTTAATAACTGTAATATAGTTTCACTGCTATCACGTACTAGCCTCAGTTATTGACCATTATATCAGAATATAGGGATCTTACTTGAACCAGCCAATATTACCTTGGCTGGCCAATTTGAATAATTAGTAGACTGCAAATTTATTTTTAATACTTGAAGCCTATAGAACTTGACATTGCATGTTTTTATACCTTTAGCATCATCATGCACAAATTTGCAAACTTTAAGCGTTGTTCTATAGTCTTAAAGTATTAAAAATCAATTTGCATTTTACTAATTTTGGAATACACATAATGACTGCGTGTATTGTGTACTACAGAAAAAGAATTATCTTGATATGCATACGTCTGAGCTTTTACAAACGGATACATACACCATAATTAATGCACTTTTGGGTCTGGCAGGCTAACAAAACCTTGGATTGCATCAGATAGTCAACGAACACAACAAATATGTTAAATATTGGATGTTTGGGCTGTAGGATAATTATATATACTTACCAGTAAACAAAGCATTAAGCACACTGAAAGTAAGCATCCTCATTTACAGTGAACACTAGTATATTACACAATATCTAATTATTAAATGCATCTACTTGTAAAAATACTTTTTTTTGGAATATATGAACAGCACCAATGTGTTTCATTTGTATACTGTCACCTCCTATACTACATGAACGTTTACGGTATCTCAAATACTGATTTGCAATTATATACAATGTGTCGTAACTTTTGATACAGTCACTGTAATCGCATGTCTAACGTATGCATTATTAACAGTAATATAACCCAACTGAATAATATTCAGTTCAAGAATATTATAACACAAGTAACGGTACTGATATTTTGATTAACAATAACACATTGAACAATGAAGCATAACATTGTAAACTACATACATATGTAAATATACTTTATGCTAATAAAGGAATTATATTTGTTGTGTTTCTAAAGTGTATATTAAAACTGTCATAGCAATTCAGGCAAATTCAACGTATCGTTGTTATGAGAGGTGTAATAGTTATTCAGTAAAACATACCAAAACATCCCATTATTTTTGTCGTTTATAGAAACAATTACAATCGTCTTTGATTCAATATCTACAATTTGGGAACTATAATGAAAAGGTATTGAAATACTATATAATCCTTTTGCATTGAATACCAGTAGGATTGTTACAATTATTTACGCACACATAATTTTAAATAACTACTAAACGTGATCCAGAAAATGTTTTCAAGAGAGGAGACCATTTTTGAGCACATATAACGGTCATAAAATTATGATTGGAAACCCATTTGGTACAGTTATACCATGTTCTTGATATAGCTACCCATTACCGTCATGTGATCCTATTTCAGCTAAGTATAAAATAATTGATAATTGCATCATATTGAAGACTTACATGAAACGCCTACAGATATAAAAAGTGTCAATGGAATACGTGAACGAACGTTTGAGTACAATGTATGATGAACCAGTATTTAATTAACCTGAATAATAATTATTCTCATATATACTCATAAGGATATACCCAATTTTGAAACGCATGAGCTTCATAAGTTGGAAGAGTAGAATTCAATGAGTTTAACAGCACTCTAATTATAATTAAAAGTATGGTTATTTTTTTTTACTTATGTTGATTTGAAGGTATTATGTACGCATATATCTTGCATAATTATTCCAAGTAAATACTGCCAACAGAAAACCCAGAACGTCTCCAAAGCCAAAGTTTTGTAGAAATACAAACGTTGAACAAATATTTGTTTAATAACAGCAAGATCTATTGACATAGCATAACGATGTAGATCAAACAAATAATATATATTTTGGATAAGGGGATGATCAGCCAACAGTTTCGAAGAATTAAAACAAATGTTTGGGGGAAAATATTCAAAACATAATGTTACTGTATCCCAGAACATGTGTTTATACGGTAGACTCATGCTGAATGGCAAACAGTTAAGTGCAAGTGGAGTTTGGTAATAAGAAAGCAAAACTGGTTTGTGACCACGGCTTATGTTTACATCATCCGTTCCCATCTCAATGTTCTATCCCGTTTTTTAGCAGTTGCTGACAACCTGATCAGTGACCACTGTGTTTGCTCCCATGTTGCATTGTGTACTGTAACCGTGATTATCTAAGCATGGTTATTTCCAAATCACTGAACTAATAAACCACACCTAACAAAACTTAATTGCAATCTCAACATGATGTCAACATCTGCTTCTAATTACATATATTGCAATGTATGGTTCAGTTTCTTGCAATCTTGACATGTGCTTTGTTTTACTTATATGTTATTAATAATTCTACCTATCCATGGACATATATGTACTTGGTCAAGTATTATTTATTTTATTTACTTCTATCTGCATCCTTTCTCTCACATCTCTTATATATCTCTTTCTGTTGTTGCATGCCAAATCAAATCCTTGCATATAACTATCATCTGTAAAAAAATACATCTATACATAATACACGTGAGCCTTGAGTTTGACTACTAATGTTGCATGAAGTTTTAAAATGTATATACTTTAGTATATAACTTACAGTGTAACATTCAAATGTAATACATGGGAGAAAACCAAAATATCCAAGTATTTTCTTACGTTTTGTACTTTAACATAAATTTAGGAGGTAAATTTTACATTTTACCACCACCCACCATCATTCCATCATAATGTGCACCAACCTTACTGTTCATAAATGTGTAATAAGAATAATGTGTAGCGAATATGCATTTTCGGAGCTGTAATCTAGAGGAAATGAATCGAAAATAATACTGATAATACCACACTGATATTCAATATCCATATTGTTAATAATACTACCTTATGGCCTTCAGGTATTTTATTTAGAGAAAAGTAAATTTAGACGTTTCTGAATTTTTTTTTTTTTAGGTATTGTTGTGTTATGTTTTGGCTGATGCTGTATGACCCTTGAGACCAGCTGAGTGTATATAATGAAGCTAACATGTGTAAGAACGTTTCCCTGTGGAAAATCACAATATAAATAAATTAGGATGGAGTGTATATCATTGACTATGTAGAACGTGAACCAAAGTAAGGCTTTATTGTGAATATAAATACATGCTGAAAACAAAATAGCAAATTAGCGCGGTAAATTGTGTCAAATGCGGCAGACAAATCAAAGTGGGTGAGGAATGTAATCCTTCCGCCTGCAAAGACAGAGAGCATGTCATTAACGACGTTCATAAGAGTTATTTCTGTACTGTGGCAAGAGCGACATGCAGACTGTAGATTGCTAAAACGACCGTTTGAATTCAGATGAGATACAATTTGGCATTGATCATCCTTTTCAATGATATCTTACATGCACGCGAGATTATAATCTTTATTGGTTACTTTTTTAAATTGTTGGTATCTTCAGCCGAGGCTTTACAATGACAGGTTTGAAAAATGATATGAATTCCCCGGATGAGACAGATATATTAGTGATATCAGTTAGTGATATCAATATTGAGTCTCACCATATCAAGTTCTCATGAAGTTGGTGCACTCTCTCTTCATCACGGCTGTCCGTACTAAATGCATAGAGACAAGTTAAAATGCTGCTAATGGTTGTCTCTGAAATTATGTATCGTAACTGTACGGTGACGACGGATTAAGTGACATTGTGTTGTTAAGCGTATCGCTGATGGCCAGTACCTTGTCATGTAAGCAGGTTCAAACAGGTCGTGCAGGTCTAATTGAGATAAAGTAATTGGAAGTTAGATACAGTTGTTCCTTGATGTGATTTGCAGCTGGAAATCCCAGTTATATATTTAGTATTGTTGTGAGAT
>JAQISU010000090.1:1320000-1325000 GCA_029339505.1 Unio delphinus
TTATCTGTACAAGCCTTTATTCTCCGATCCTTTAACAACTTTATTTATATCCCTCTATTATCCCTGTATTTGGTCTAGTTTTAAGTAAAATATGGAATATGAGCTTATTTCAAAGATTTCAGAATAAGTCAGCAATTAATAAAATCAAAACATATTAATAAGTTGACATTACATCCAAATAGCTGAGCATATTACCAGTTTTACAAGATTTAGTTCAGAGTCCAGATTTATATAAGCGATCTCGTACTAATTTTAGTACAAGTTTCTATCCATTCATATTAATTAGTTGATCGTGCATAGGACGGAAGTATGTATCATTCTAATGGTCATAGGTGTGCATGTTTTTAAATGGCAATGAACTTGGAATAATCATGGAATCTCAACTGAAGTGGGAACTAGTTGCATGAGTTTCTAACCACTTTATACATTATCTGATCTTGATCAGTATTGGCAAATTGTCTAATAAGTAATGAAGTGATCGTGTATGAGACTGGCTCAGCTTATCACCTTTAATAGAGTAGTTCTAATCAAATATGGATCTGCCTTAGTACAATGGTTTGCATCGTCAAATCGTCAAGATGTTTCTTGATTTTGGCTATAAATTAGTTGATTTTGCATCTCTTAGAATGATTATGTTTTCAGGACATTTATCAAACTTGGTAAATAGGTTTATCTAGTCAAGATACAAAAATGATACATCACAAGCAATATCCAAGCAGATCAAAGATTCTATTTTCGACATTATTTCAAGTAAATATAGCATTTATGTTTACATGATCAGGATAGTGCATGCATTTGGTATGACCACGATCTATTCTTTCAATGTAATTTTTATTATACATGGTAAATTGGTTTATGTCATTGAAGGCATGGGATAGTTTGATATTGTTTGATATCAACTCATATTAATGATGCTTTTGACTGTGAAGAGTAATTGTGTCAGGCTAGATTAAAATCGGTTTGATTCTCTTTTTGATGCTATGTTTACGTTTCAACACCGAACAGCCAGTAAATATGATGGAGGAAGAACCAATCAAACTTCTTCACATACATACATACATAGAATGGCTGAACGAAATACTCGAACTAATATGGACAGAGGCGAGATTACAGTGATCAGTAAATTCAGTTTCATTTGACCACTCATACACCCAGAGTTCCAGTAAAATCAAATAAAACCAATAGTGGATTGATTTGTTATTTTATGTAACTTAGCGCTCACGTGTTGAAAGTTAATTGATTCCTGATGATTGAATTCGTACCATTATGCATTGGACCTGGCACTCTGTCAGAAATCTTTAGTGTTCATTTCATCCGATTGAGACGTAAACTGAAATGAGTATAACGGATGACCTAATTGAGTAGCGACGACCATAACCACCTGTCAGCAGACAACTAAGTATATATACATCGCACAATTATAGGATAGATTCAAACTGATCATAGATAATGTATTCTATTTTTCTTGTATATTTAGCACTTAAGACGGCAAAGAGAGACATATTAAATACGTCATATGAACCTATCCAAATACATCTCCTAAGTAATAAGCCATTAAATAAAGAAAGTGAAAATACATTAACATGTACACTGTCATCCATTAGCAATGAATCCCGAATACGAGAATATTTGTTATTATACAACATAGTGTATTTATGACCGTTAATTTCAATGTGTTAATAGACAAGGAGAATAACTAGGAGAAAATACAAGATTGAATATATTTAATAGATTTAGATATTCAACATCAACAGTAGTCCACTTTTTAAATCCCAGTGTGAATTGAGAAACAGTTGATTGACTGAAATCACGACTTGAGTGGTTAGAAGATCAAGCTTGAATGTTGGAGAACACAGGTTTGCATCCAAGCTGAGACATATCAAAGAATCATGTGTGTGATATTTGCATTTGTAACGTAGCTTTAACATTTGTTCCGGTCATATCGCTACTATGTATGCAGTGTGACATTTGCAAATGATGCATATCATGGGGCTTCATATCTGAGCTATGTAGCATGATGTCCCACCTAGTCACATTATTCTGATTCCATCAGCTGCCAACGTTCTCCAATATCCACCAGTACCTGCTCCAATGAGTTGTATACGTATATAAGTATATAAAAGGAAAGAACAGTATAATAAATATCATCTCTCCATATTGTGGTGCATTGTTTAATCTTTTTCTGACTTATTATCAACCATTTATATATTATATTTCTTTGGTATATCCAATCAATTGAAATATGAACTGTTGCATATCAAACAAAGTGTCTTCAAGTATTTACAGATATATTTTTGAAGTATTTGTCATCCTCCGTAACAATGTTTGCAACTGAATGATACATTATGATGTGAATTATGTGGGTCTCACAGTTTGCAAATGACTGTGATACGGCGTAAATACAAACAGTTCATACGTAACTTAACACAGATAATCATTCAGAAGACTGTTCTGTATCTAAACAGTTTGATCAGTTATTTTTGATGTCAGAGGCTCCAGACGCAACTGTAGTCCGACTAGACCCATCATCTTTACGTATCAGTCTTAATTAATTCGCCAACTTAATATCACAAAATGACAACCCATTTTCACTTTCAGGATGATACTATTTTGCTAAACAATTTCACTGCTGTGGTTAACGTGGCTAAAATGTATGCAATTATGTTCTAAAATATCTTTTTTTTAAAAAAAATTAAAAATCACCAAATTACGATATTTTCGTCGGCAGATTTTTCTAGACGGATATAGTATGTCAGCATCATTTAAAACAAGTGTTAACTGAGAATACAACTGTAGCTGTAAACATGTACGTATGTTTAAATGTGCTCGTTTCATATACATGCATATAAACTATGTTTTTCCTCTGGTCATTCAAGAAACTGTATTTCAAATATTGGTTCTTATTCGCTAGTGTTACCTGGAGATAGACAGCGATGCTAATCTTTAACATTCAGGATTTTAGTTTTTTTAATCCTGTTTAAAATGCTCTTGACATTCATTATTATTTCTGCAAGCAATAGACCTACCATGACAGTATTAAATATTTTGTATATACTGATGGGCTTTAATATAATTTAGATTTCATAAAGCATGAAAAAAGTACCTTATGTTGCATAAATGGTCTTACTGTTTAATGACCATATCACATGTCATTCTTTTTCAACAATACTTTTAATTTCTAACATATGGAACGTTCACTTAAGTCTTTGAATTTGATGAATAGTTTTCAAACTTTTAATGTATGTATTGTTACAACATGTGTTGTTTATATTCAATTTGATTTGTCCCAAACGTTTTAGAACTGTTGAAGATTTACCTGGGAAAGTTGTGAAGTGGTTATAGTTTTATTGCATAACGTAATCTAAATGTTAAGTGTGCATGTATCAAAAGCGAAATTGTAACTGATCCAATCTTCTTCCAGTAGTGATTTAGCCATCTAGCTATCAGGGTTCTTGCGACTTTGTTAAAAGATATCATTATTAAAAGTAAAATGGAAGAAGACGTATTCTCCATTTTTTAAACATCATATTCATTTTTTAATAAACAGCCCTGATCAAACTTTTATCGCGACCCAAAATTGTAAAATATGCATCATCCACACAGACAATATGTTTGCATTTTCCTACAGCCGCCATCAAGTATTTCAATAATATTCTTTATATATACTTACCTCAACAACATGTACAATGGAATTGTTCTTTATTTGGCTGTATGTTTTTCTGCTATAACTTTAACGCTTTACGTTAATGTATTGTGTCTTTACTTGTATTTATCTTAATTCATTGTATATTGTTATCCCTAATAAGTTCTTGTATTGTATTTAGTTTGTTATCCCTCACGAGGTACAATTAAAGGTATATATATCATCAGCCTCCAGGTGAATAAACTCTTACAAGATATATCTTTGAGAGCAATTACTAATATCTTTCTCCACAAACATTGTTATAGACATTAAAATTAGACTAGATGTAACTTTAAAAGGTTGAAAACTTTGAAGAAGAAAGTTTGTTACTATCTTTCATTCACACTGCGTCATCAACCATAAATGGTATATATGTGTGTGTGTGTGTTTTCTTCTCTGTGTGTCTGTCTGTGTGTGTGTGTGTGTGTGTGTCAAGAGTCCCATCAAGGCCACACTCATCCGCCAAAGTCGCATCAGATGGGTGAGCATGTACGTCGGATGGATAAGAGGGATCCCCAAATACCTACTTTATTCAGAACTTGTGTATGGCAAACACTCGATCGGACGGTCACATGCCTGATCTAGACATCAGCTGGCTACACGCTTTGATCACTTCTTTGAACGTCGGGAAGGACATGCTTCACATACTAGCTGATGAAAGCGATCTCGGATGAAGAAGAAGCAACTCCAACACATCAGACTAAACGTTAAAGTGCAGCAAGAACTGTCACTTCTGTGTTGGGCTACATACCATGCAACCCTGACTTCTCTCATTAGCAAACATCCATCGTCTCTAAAGACAAATGTATTCCTACGTGTAGCTCGCAACATACAAATAATTGATCTTGGAAATAAGAAAGGTTTTGTATCATTCTTGGGAGGAAAACAATCGTTGAAGATAATTACTTGCACTCCCTACGAAAGGGAAATTTCGAATAAATATTAAAGTCTTTTTTTAAAAAAAATCATTTTTTAAATCTATTATTCATTTCAAAATAATGTCATTTCTCAGATTTGTATACTTTGAACTAACTCAAATTGAAATGTGTATAAAATCTATAAATATGCTTTGTTCCTCTCAAAATCGGATGATAAATTTACAATTTTCTTGATAAAGATGCAATTTTATTAGTTCATATTCTTTAATAGTTCATACAGAAAAGACTCGTTGAGATAGGTAGCATTATGTTTGCTCTTGTCCATTGCAACAAGTGTCCGTGAAGCTTCGTCATATAGAGCCCACCTCCCATTATATTTGGTCCAATGCTTTTGTACAAAAACCTATTTAGCTTGACCATTTACTTTTGGACAGATGCCC
>JAQISU010000090.1:1330000-1400000 GCA_029339505.1 Unio delphinus
ATACCAATGCAACTTTATAATGGTGTTTGTGCATATTGCACATACTTGTTAGGAAGTGTTTCCTTGAAATAAACCACAGAGCAAGCTGAGAAATGCCAGTGAGTCTCCTTGTATACTCTCCTACTGGTGAATCTTTGCCTTTCCGTAGACATGATATACTCATCTGAAGAACTGCACATATTCCCATCGCCATCATGACGTGCTCCAAGGCTGCAAGTATTAAGAAGGAAGTTTATAAACCATAGTATGTGCAGTTTTGAAAAGAAGAATATCGATTACACATTTCATGTATGACGACAAGTATTATTTATAATTGCACTATTTTCTTTTGTAATGTCAAGAACAGACTGAAACAAATCTCCCTATCTATCTATCTATCTATCTATCTATCTATCTATCTATCTATCTATCTATCTATCTATCTATCTATCTATTTATCTATCTATCTATCTATATCTATCTATCTATCTATCTATCTATCTATCTATCTATCTATCTATCTATCTATCTATCTATCTATCTATCTATCTATCTATCTATCTATCTATCTATCTTTCTATCTATCTATCTATCTATCTATCTATCTATCTATCTATCTATCTATCTATCTATCTGTCTGTCTGTCTATCTATCTGTCTGTCTGTCTGTCTGTCTGTCTGTCTGTCCATCTCTCTCTCTTTCTATATATTTATATATATATATATATATATATATATATATACATATATATATATATATATATGTATGTATATAGGTATATAGATATATATGTATATATACATATATATAAATATATATATATATATATATATATATATATATATATATATATATATATATATATATATATATATATATATACATATATATACACATATATACATATATATATATATAGATATATATATATATATATATATATATATATATATATATATATATATATATATATATATATATATATATATATTTGTCACAACATTTGAAACGATACAAAGTTTAAACGGCGTCTCCATCTTTGGGCATTGAAAGCTCATCTTTAATGCAAAAGATATTAACATATGCAAAAGAAACACTTAAAAAAATAACTAATGAAAAGGTTATAGACTCCAACATATTAGAATAACTAGACGCAATTTAGAAGAACATGGAAAGATTTTAAAGCTGTTCGCACATAAAATGCAGTCAGTTTCATGGATTTGTTTCACGTACAGAAACCGCATCTTTTGACATGTTTTTACTTTGTGAACAAACGAAAGGAGACACCGTAGCGAGATATGTATTTTAAAGTTACTATGAGATGGATCAGTGTGACCTTGACAGTATTTGATCTAAGGTACGCAACCGAATTGACTTATTGTACACCTTTGGAATGATTAACTAGGGAGTCAATGATTGTTTTAATCTCTCTTTTAGGATTGGGGCATGAAACTGGAAAATTAGGGCGCGGGGGACATGCTTGATGGATTCCAGTTTTTTAGTTCAAACTACTGCTCGATACAGTTGTGTTTATATTTTAATCCTTGAGTTTGATTTGAATGCACAAACCGTAATGGATAATTTGTATTACATGCTGAGAGTTGCAACTAGTATGGCGAAGATGTGCAAATCAAAAGGTATGTGCCTGTTTGTATAGTTATATTTTTGAATCTGATACAGTTTGGTCAAATTAATTAATGGCATTGGGTCCACAGAAGCCTTTGAGTAAGTAGTTATAAGCGTTAACCATTTGAAAAAATAGCAAAGTTTCAGGTGGACATGCTTATTCTAAATATATAATGTAAATATTATACATGTTTGCTAAACAAAATGATAACTGACCAATGTTTGGTGAAAGTTCAGGTGCGTACAACGGTAATAAAATACAAAGTTTGTAAACTAAACATATATGAAACAATGAGACGCGTTTAACAGTAAAACTGACATTTTGTGGGTTAATTTAGCAAAAATGTTATTATAATTCAACTTTCAAGAAAAGGTCAGATGATACTAATATTGAACTACATCACGCACATAATGATATAAAAGTTATTGTTATCGAAGATTTGATCACATCCCTCTAAATACAATGTGCAAGCATTATACAGCTTGCAACAATATATATGTATATCAAAATCAATCCATAATGAAGTAAACGCTAAAAGACTTATAAAAGTCGCTTTTGAATATACAACATGCAATTCATTGCACCACATATACCCACTCCTCAGTAAATAAAACCGTTCTAGAACTTATGAGAAAAGAGGAAAGAGGCATCAGGCAACTCATCAAACGAATCAAACCAGGTAATTGCAAATATAAAACTATGGCATATAAATAATTATAAAATAATTCCAACCGAAAGAGTATACAGCCTATATATTAAAATATGGTTTTAAAAGCTTCTTTACTTCGGGTAGCTATTGCTTAGTTTTAAAATACTAACCTTATGAATCAAAATTTCAAAATTCAAAAGTGGTTTCGAAAATGTTTGTATATGACATATAACTGCTTTTTGAAGGTTTATTAATAACAACATCGCGTTTCTACCACTTTTCTAACTCAGTCTGTAATAGGTTTATCTGCTAGAAACATGTGCAACTGTTTCACAACCATACGTTCTCTTTACGAATAAATGTCTACACAAGATTAAATTTTTGCGATTATTTTTTTTTTAATTCCATTCGTATGAGCGGTGAAAGAAACGTACAAAATTAATTTATAGCAATCTGTAATATTTATCTCACTATTCAAATAACTGTGCATATAAGATACAAAAATAGACCCAATTACCTGCAGCTTTGATATTTAGTAAACGTTGGCTTTCCATTTTTGAATTAGTAGATGCTGTAATGTTTTAATTCGTCAAATGAATATACGAAACTGGCACATGCATTTATGACAAATATATTAAGAACTTAGTGTTTCTTCATAATAATTGGGCTTTTTTCACAGCTGTAAAGAGTCCATTATATCTTATTTTCAATACGTGAATTTTTATCCCCAAAATATACTGGATTGTATTTAAAATAACAATGCGTCTAAAACTTTGTATATTCATTTCACTTGAAAAGGGTGACAATTAACAATTGTAGAAATTTCAACTGAGAATATGCCACTTCACAACATATTGCTTGTAAAGCTGACCTCTACAGTGGCCTAGTGGTTATAGCGTCCGCCAACGATGCCGAATTCGTGTGTTCTATTCTCGCCTGAGTCGTAACAAAGGTTTACACAAATGATACTAACAATTACCTCGCTTGGCGCTCATAATTAACAGTTTAAATTTATAACTGGTCGGTATAGTATCAGGATAATGTGACTGGGTGAGGTATCAATCTAAATGTCCGCGGAATAATTATTCAGTGTTAGACATCATTGTAAACTGTCACCCTTCAGACATCGTAGTGCTATGACTGTAAAATTGTTAAAGCTACGTTAAAACTCGAAATCGCACACTCACAGATACACATATAACAAGTGAGGGTAGATCAAATATATAAAAGGACGCATGAGTTCGACTTACGCGTGTCCCAATGCGTGTGCTGCAGACTTTGTGGTTAGAAAAAAGTCTCCTACATGGACGATTGCAACTCTGCTACCAATATCACATACACTCCCAATGAGGGACATACCTAAACGGAAAAAAGAATAAGAACTAGATATGGTGATGACATTCCTAAAGTAAAATATTAATACTTAACAGTTGTTATGATCTGGCACACATGTTTAATTTAAAGCAGTTCACATACAAGAGTATCTGACTATAAACTCGAATAGTCCTTAATATAAACTCATATCAGAAACACGAATAGTAGACGTTAAAACAAAACAAGTTTTAAAACACATAGGGTCAAACAATCTTATCAATTCAGATGTCCTGACGTTAGTTGTAAAGGATTAAATATATATATGTGATGTAATGATAGTAAGTACAAGTCCTTGCAAAGTGAAATCTTCTTGGTTAATAGAAAATATCCTGAGCAAAGAGTAATGAAATATATTCCTTTTGTAGCGTGCTAGGATAAGAGAAGAACATGTTATCCCTTTTCGTTATACAAGGCAATAAAAACACGAATCTGAAAAACATTAGGTGGTCAAGTGCCGAATGTGATAGTATGATGTCTTTTCGAACTTATACATTTTACAGGTGATTATTGTTGGAATATTAACTTACACACCAAGATGAAGATTCTGAACCATATTTTAAGTCATTCAGAGCAATGTGTAGTTTTAGCAGAAGTAACGCAAATCGCCAAAATGGAGGATATAGTAGGAATATAAATCTATTTAAGACTGTCTTTGTTTCCATCACGAAAGGCCGATTGATTTTAACAATTGGAATCGATCGTCTGTGCAACTAAAGCTGCCATAATTGATATACTTGTTAACACAATAATTTGATTTCAGTCAGTGCTACATTGGGCTCAGTTAGAATTAATAAATAAAGGAATACGACAAAACGGAAAAAATAGCTTACTATAGTAACTTAAAGAGGTGATGTTTGATGCCAAGGCTCCCTCCAAAATCGTTAAAGATTTTCGTTGGAGTGACAAAGTCGTTTTTGAACCCTCCCTGCTGATATGGGGCTTAAATTCCTTTTAGGACTTCTACCGAATATTTGATCAAGTCCTATACGATATCTTGATCTAGGATCATGCAAATGTTTCGTTACAAATCCAATCCATGCGGAATTGACTGAGCATGACTAAAGAAATTTATATAGAGATTATAACGCATATCTTCACCGCACCAAGTTTGCCAAATATTTCGTAGCGTATGTGTGTCAACTCCGTTGAATACAGCAAGAATATTGCAGTTATCTCTGTTCACGTTTTGTGTTTGAGTGTTTCGTTGAGTGATATCTATCACATTGGTATTTTTATACCTACTTCTGGAAAATATCCTAGCAGGATTTTATTCATTGTCTAACATGACATCATCATATACGACTAAATTGTTAATACTTCCAGCAATATCATCAACAATCGGTGCTCCCTCGATATCAGTTATAAACTCAATAATATCTTCATCGATTTCCGACTTTGCTTTCTTGTTAAAATCTTTTAACACCTCGTAACATCGCTGATAGTCTGCAATAGGAGCAATCAAATATAGTTTATCACATTTCATCCATCTCATTATCAAATTAAGTAGCAGTTGCGTCTTGTCACTTCCAGTTGGTCCGATTTTAATCATGCGAATATAATTTGGAAGCGCAGCATGGTTTGAACTGGTTCTTGTGTTTTTGTCGCCGAAAAATCAATTACATTCATGTTATTATAAAAAAAAAAATTATGGATCTATATTGTGTGAAATGTAAGGAGCGTCCTAGCACAAATGACTTGACGACGATAACAACTAAAAGTAACAGATCAGCACTTGCTGGTAAGTGTGTACAATGTGGTACAAAAAAATTAGATTTTTTTTCTATGAAATCAGAAGATGATTTAAAAAAAAAAACGAGGAGGTGATATTGCAGCCAAATTAGTAAAACTCCCAGGAACACCATGGGCAAAATATGCATGGAGAAAAACACCTTCTAGGGTATAGTTATTGTGGCCCCGGGACCAGACTCGATATCAGACTCGATGATCAAAACCAATCCCGACCCGGTGACAATCCAAAAAACGCCATTGATAAGGCGTGTCATGCTTATGAAGTTGCTTATAAAAGTAGCAATCTGCAAAACAGACATATCGCAGATAAAAAGTTAACTCATACGTTCAATTCTATCACTGATAAATCCTTCAAAGAAAAATTGGCTTCACGGTTGATAAAATAGGCGATGAAAAGTAAATTGATGTGGGTGCTGGTAATTAATAACATCATGTAATCTATTTATTGTTCTCCAAGAGGATACTTGAGGAGTAAAGCAGCGATTGGGAAATTCTCTAACTCCTCAAAAGTGAAAAATACCACTGCAGCGGATTGGTTATTCAAACAGGAGATATGGCAAATTTATCTACCTGCGCCTAAACAAATTAACTAATGGCATTTTAATGTCAGCGCACCTAATGAAGTTCATCAGACTGATATATTATTTCTGCCGCATGATGGTGTTTACAAGTATGCGACAACCGTAGTTGATGTTGCGAGTCGATACAAACAAGCAGAACCTCTAAAAAACAAATATACTGGTAGACCGCCAGTCTATAGGTTGGATTCAACTGCTCCTCAGCGAGGATTTACTCGTGAACAACTACAAGTGATAACCGAGGATACTCAATTACCGCCGCGTGGTCGTAACTAGCACCTCTGTGTCTGTTTCACTCAAGACAAGTCAGCATCACATTATCTCTGGTATGACCAACATTTTTATTCTTTCTGTCTACGGTAAATTGGCGAGGATCATTATCCTACCAACACTAACGCATTATACAATTGCAACTCGCGTAGTGATTATTCTGTTGTTGTTTCAGAGTGATTATAAATTGGGCATCAGTATCAAATTTTGTTTTTTATCCTGCTGTTTATAACAAGAGATCTTTTTCTGATTATATCATAGCTCACAGTATCACTTATTGCAGTGTCGTTATAGTCTAAAACAACTCTTCGATGTTGATGTAATAATCGTACTCTGGACACTGCAAGATAAACTAAATTTGACCACTCGATGTGATTATCTATGATCGAAACAATTGTATCGGATATAGTCAACCCTTGCGAAGAATGTGTCGTCGATGCGCATCCCAACTTCCATGGAGATTTATCAGCGCGCAATGCATCTTCGATGACACTGATATCAACTAACAAAATATTCTTTTAACACTAAATTCTGCTTTTCTCTTGTCCTGGAATATCAACTTCGATATTTTCTTCGTGTATCCTTGGGTATATAGCACAATGGAACTGTAAGTGTTGCAAATTTTACTGTATTCGAGTTAAATAACTGCATCTGACTATCTTTCTGCTTGCCACTATCAAATCGTTTGGTCAGCACCACTACCTGAACCCAAACAATCCGATTACGTTTCCGACAAGGAAGATAATCACGGTGTAGATAATGAATTTACATATCTGTCATCGATAGATGCTCTTACTCATCATCCAATAATACTAATGGAAGCGATTTCAACAAGGGAAGAATCACGAGTTACTAAAATGTTTACAGAGATGAATATCAACTTTCAGCGATTTAGAAATGATCTTATAACAGCAATCAATAGGATTCCTTCCTCCAGGGATGATGTCATCAAATACACAGAGATATGTAATAAAGTTATCTCCGACATGGAAGTAGTTAATTTACGGATTATTCAAGTTATATTAAGTGATGTTGCACGTACAAGAATATCATTCGTAAACAACCGAAATATACGCGTAGAGGATATCCCTACATTAACGTTTCAAGGCTATAATGCACCTGAACTAAAAAAAAAACTAAATGATGTCATCGATGATGGTTTCAAAAAAATTCACTACGCATGGGAAAAAATAACACAACAACAAACAACCATCCTCAAATATAATAATGACCCAGACAGATTCGGCAGACATATCGCTGCTCAAAACATCAATATATCCTCGGTGATCGCATTGAATTTAGTATGTGATGTGATCAAAGGAAGTTATCAAATAAATCTCGAAAGATCAAATCAAACCCAGCAGGGATATATTTTATATTCATTTGCACCAACAGCTCCTCCAGGGTTTCTAATAATTGAGGATCCAACTACTCCAGTCTATATGCAATGTCATATAACTCACTGACCAATCCATTAATTTGATTGATTAATGAAGTGAGGTTTTACAAAAGATTTTAACCCCATAACAGCAGGGAGGGTCCGACAACGACTTGCGTTCCCAAAGGAAACTGTTTTTACGATTTCGGAGGAAGCCTTGGTTTGCCAAATAGACGCTTCTATAAAAGGTTGTCCGATTCGCCCTCACTGCCGCTGATAGAGTACACTTTCATGATCAGTGTACCATGTGTACATTCAGCTATTTCTATTCAATTTGTCCATAAATTGACAAATAATAATAATATAAAACAATCAATATTGCTGTATGCAAAAAGGTACAGATGTAGATGTAAACCAAATTAGCTTCTAAAACATAACCTATATAGATTAGTCGGATGACAAATATTCACGATCAAATTAATTTGTATCACATTGACTATGTCATTTATCATCTATTAATATACTGTGAAACCAAAATAATACATCCGTCCCTGGCTCGCAGTAAGCATATATTACAATTTAATGTAGTATTCGTTTCTACGCAAGAGAGAGAGAGAGAGAGAGAGAGAGAGAGAGAGAGAGAGAGAGAGAGAGAGAGAGAGAGAGAGAGAGAGAGAGAGGGTTGGTTGGAGAAAAGAGAACGTACCCTCATATTCAGGAATAAATTCGTTACTGGAATTCAACACATGCCTAATGATACAAATAGAAGTTGTACAAGGTGTAACATTTAGCACATTGAAAAAATAGCTTCAAATTCCGTATTGTCACATGTATGTTTTTAAACGGTGTGCCAGGTTGAGATATGGAAGTGAATGTACCAAACATTGACGATTATCGTATCACACCTTTTCTGAGAAAGAATTGGTATGACAAATATAACGTGTGAGTCAAGAAATAAATAGGACAGCGATTTCCAAACATTTCTCGTTTCGTTCATCAGGATAGATCTTTGACATCACTTCAATAATGATGCAATTCGTGTCGTGAGCGTGTACAAATAATAGTAGGTATCTGAGGTTTCTCAATCGTTAGAAACCTCTTTTGCTGAGCATCACAACCCTATAATTTGTTCCGTTTAAAATTCAACTTGTGCTTGTCACTTTGCTTTATGCAATTCCTCAACTGTTGTCGATATCAATCAGGTACAAACTAATAATCTTGTAATATCCATTTTTTTTCTATTCCCACAACATAATTAGCTCTCTGTTTTCCAACAGTAAATATCAAATGTTTATCAATAAGTCCAGTTCTAATAACACAGTTCGCACCTCTCTAGTCCAAATAAAGTTTTTGGTTCTTTTTCTTCAAAATAAGGAATGAATTTATCTACTATCCTTTACGTGACATGACGGTACTACTATACAATTTTAATGGTAACATCAAGGCCTTAACATGTCTGCAAAAGAATGTACACTGTCTGCCAGTTCATCTTTCAGCGTCTACATTTGCTTGTCTCGTTCTGGTAATTATATCCGCCTATATTTGTCCTTTAAACACAGTACACTTGAAAAGTATACAAACAATCAGATCAAGTATAATCTTTCCAATTTTGTTTAGACTCAAGCTCTTTAACAATGTAACAGAAAAAAAGTGGGACCACACTTTTTGAGTACAATTAATCAAGCATTTTCTAGTCTATCTAAGCTATAAAAAGAAACGTTAGACATTGTTTCATTTGAGAGACAATATGTCGTCCAGGGAAAGTGTATTATTGTATAGGCATTGCATCTTGGTGTACTAAGTCTGCTTGACTAATAGCACATCTACTACATCATAGGTTATACACCACGATAGTTCGCACTATATCGTTGGTAAAAGTCAATTTCAGGTCTAATTTTCACTATCGAATGAGATTTGCATCTTATGATCTCTGGTTGATTTCAAAATGCTCGTTCGGTACATTAAGTGGATATATCATAGCCGGGAAATATGAGCTAAGTCGTATTGTCTTTGCATTTTATATACAAGTTGATGAATGTAATGACTCTAAGCTATTATTTTGCATCCAGTATGTACGTTGCATTATAAAAAGAATTACATATATGCATATCTATCTGTCTATCTGTCTATCTATCTATATATCTATTTATCTATCTATCTATCTATCTATCTATCTATCTATCTATCTATCTATCTATCTATCTATCTATCTATCTATATATATATATATATATATATATATATATATATATATATATATATATATATATATATATATATATATATATATATCGTCTACGTCTCAATTAGACCAATGTAGATATTTTAGAAAACATTAAAGCGGATTCTCGTGGTTTAGACTTTGTATCTTAGGTCTCCTTAGGTAATTTTGCCTTCAGAATATACGGACCGCATGATATATACAATAGTGGTTATATACTATTCGTATTAGTACGTACTTTTTGCAACATGTAATGTTTGGATATAGTTTGCGTAAATACTCTTAACTCGTAAAGAGAATGACTTGGTCGTGAGGCGGTAATTCTTTCGATCCTATGTTAATATCCCAAGTTTTAAGATCGTCGAAATATTTCCTTCCGTCAATCGCTGATTGTGTGCCCTGTACCTGCACTATAGACGGCTTGTGCGGAAAAAGTGCTACTGACTATAAACATAAGAGGTAACAAACAAATGCTAAAATGATCTGGTAACAGCAGGTCATTTTCTATATGAACAAACATGAATATTTGAAGACGATACTGCTATTTCGAGTTAGTTCTTTAATTCAGTGCTGATCACCAGCAATATAACGTATACAAATGATTGATTCAAACGTGCATACTATTATATTTAAGGGCTTAAGGGGATTTCTATATGTGAATTTTTTTCCCGTTACGGACTCATCCTGGATACATTCTTATTAAAGGTTTCGGCTGTGATTCAAGTAAATATAATACAGGAAAATCATACAATGTAATGAACGATACAGAAGAAAGATATATATATATATATATATATATATATATATATATATATATATATATATATTTATATATCTTTGTGTGTGTGCATTTTGTTAGTATCATAATTGCAGTCAATGGAAATTAGATATTCAGACTAATTTAAACGAAACATGTCCGTTGTTTACGTTTTATTCGATGTTGTGTGTGCATATTTTGACATCTTTTTAAACAACTTCTGTGTCTTAGCATTCCCCAAAACATTAAGCGATTAAGTAAATACTATGGTCGCTTCATATAATAAATTCCGTTTTTAAATTCACTAAGGAGAACACAAACCTGATGATTCTTTGTATATTCATGATACTTTAGACCATGCTTATGTTCAAAGTTGTTCGATGTGTGATGTTGTGTCGAGTTCAAATTTAAATATCATGTTTACAGTGCAAATAGACTTTCACTGGCTATCCCATAATGATCTAGTGCTGAAGATGTTGATGAGCATAAATGTACTACTGTACAAATGTCGTGAAATTTTGCTAATTTGCCATTACGTTTGGACGAACTAGAATACAATTAGCCCAGAATTTGCTTGAATTCATGGCAATTGAATTGCATGGCAATTGCAATAGTAATAGTGTGCACGTTGTACGTTGTACGTCCATAGATTAATAAGTTGAACAAACAATTACAACCCAAATGAAACACTGAAAACAACAAAAGTCACGATTCCACTGACTATGATCCCGATCATACTTAATATTTGACTTAAGTTGATAATGATCGTAATATTTAACTCTTACTCTTAGAGGAATTATTAGCTCTGTATTGTTTACACAAATGAAGGCTAATAATCACGTACAACATAAACATGATTTTTGACAAGTTCAAGTACAAAATATAATTGTAACTTATTATAAATGAAGAATAGTAACACACGAAAATTTAATATACATCACAAAAAGTTCTTTATACGTCCTTAATGAATATAAATGTGGACAAATACAAAAATACTAAATGAAATTATAAAACCATATGTAAGGCGCATGCTGGACAGAAACGTTTCAAACATTAGTATAAAGCCATGTAGTCTCATATCCGTGACACTTTAAACGTTTATAGAGATCTTATTAGCTAGCTAGAATGACTGCCAATCCAGATTAAATAAAGCAATGTATCAAACTTTGAAAGGTCAGTGTAGGTATGTCTTTAGCAAACCGAGCAGCATGGTCGTACAATTTTGTATTATTTTACAGTACATAAAAATCTAAGACAGTCATCCCAATACTTTCATTTATTGGGTTTAAAAATAATCTAGGATGGATACGCTATAATATAATTAATTCAAAATTCCCTAAACGAGTTGAAAAACATGATGCTGTTTGTGGCTATTGTTCATTTTAAAGAAACTTTTGTCACATGCTATCTACATGCGTGTTAAAGTAAGAAAACGGATGATCTTGGGTACACATCCTATTCGATTGGAAGTTACTGGTAAGCAATCTACATACCAACATTGAGTGAGGTAAGACTGGAACTCACACATAGGTGAGTTGTTTGAGTGGTAGGGAAGTGCCAGAAACCTATTACACTCTTTCACATGGGGCTTCTTATTGAGAAGAGCATGAGTAAGAGCTATGTTAATAGACAGAAAAAGTAATTGTCTTATAATTAGAACATTTCAATTTGAAAGAAATGTACAAGATTAACCATGCATAGACACCGATACCATGGGATACTTAAATACTCCATTGTAATAGTTCCAGTTTCGACAGGATCAAATAGGTTTGTATTAGTATCAGACGTATACATTCATTGGAAAGTATGGATGTATTTCTGGGAAAGTATGCTGTGCTCGAAATGATTGAATACCAAACTTTTAACAAATATGTAAAACATGATGTCTACTAATAATACAGTTAGTAGTATTACTCTGTCCTACAAGAATGTCACACTCATTAGACTAGCGGAGTAGAACACTCATATTGTTCTACCTTTCATTCTAAGTGTGACTGATATTTCTTAATCAGTAATTGTATTTAAATACTTGACAATACGTTTTAAAAGTGATAAAAAAGACGTTTTCGGGGATAAGAACAAGGAAAAAAATGGAGTAATTACACTTTTAACCTGGGCTGCAATTATCAAAATAATTCTAATTATTGCAGATATTGTGATAATCATGAGATGCTTAATTGGAAAAGCTGCTAAATCATATCGAAATATGTAATGTACCTATATAATTTTCCTTTTAATTGTTTTCATGGTGATGTAACTTTGTAACTTCTTATCTTGCCCATATGATTTGGCTATCATATTAACAGTATCAAATAACAGTTGCTAACGTTATTCATTTATCACTGTAAGATTCTTTGCTGATATACTACTACTACTACTACTACTACTACTACTACTACTACTACTACTACTACTACTACACACACACAGATATATATATATATATATATATATATATATATATATATATATATATATATATATATATATATATATATATATATATATATATATATATATGTATGTATGTATGTATGTATGTATGTATGTATGTATGTATGTATGGATATTTAAATGTCCGATTATGCCAATAGATTGTATAAAATGAAGGCACAATCAGAAAACAAATTTTGTCAAAATAAGTTTATTTATCGTTCTTCTTAAAATATAAAACTTATTTGGCCTTTGTGTCTGCCATATTATAAATAAAATGTATCTAACTTTTCTATAATTATGTTATATTTTGCTATAATGATTATTTTGTTTGTATTAGTGGCATATGTTCCTCTTTCACAGCTATCGGACGATAGTAATATACGGCGTGTTGAACAAGTAACAACTCATTTTGAAATAAGAAGCGTAACGATTGCTTTTCAGATTGTTTGATGATATATTTTATTATATAAGACATGAATACAATTCATTTATCTTTGATCTGAATCTCACAGCAGCTGACGTCATAAGGCTTATGAATGTTGGATTCAATCTCTCTTATTTCTTTGTTAACGCGTAAACAGTTTTCAATCATATGTCCACATCACTGTATTTCTAAGTAGGTAGTATATATACATACACAGTTATCAGAACACAACTATCAGAGTTCTGGCAATTATATATGTCTTTCATTATAAGATCTCGCGTGAAATGAATATTAATTAGGAATGGCGATGAATTAACGGTAATTAGCAGTTTATTCCTACTACCACAGTTAGCTTTATAATTTTGATCAGAGTAAAACAAATATAATCAGCGTTATGCTTAGAGTTACGTATATAATTTTTTAGTACCAGACCATCGTCATATTCATCACAACTAGATAATAATTAGAACTATAGTTAATAACCTCCGTCATTTTGTTTTGTTATGTTTCTTTATTTGTTCATTTGCTTCCACATTAGTGCTTTAAAATATGTATGCATTTAACCTGCCTTTGTTTTGATATAGTGATAAGAACCATAGGGTCATTTTCTATAGTTATCATCAAAAGTTTTTATACATGTTAAGGTGGTTGTTTCAATTATTGATAATAGTCAAACTAATTGTTTAACGAACTAGAGTTGTATCGATTGGGAAGATAATACCCGTTTTGTATAGTTTGCATGTTTTCTTATATCTGCTGCTCATACCGTGTTGAATTACATATTCAATACTATTAATCGTATATATTGTTTGGTTACTTAGTACTACACCTGATTTAAAAGTATAAACTTGACACATGTATGGAATAAATTATGATGTAATGATTCCATTTCTTCAGACAATAGTATGTGATATTATGTAATATTAGGCATCGTTTCAGTACAAATCCTTTTAGGGTATCTTTTATATTACACATTATTACAACATTCCTCGGGATGGACCTTTTGTGGAATAAAACTGTTGCGTTAATACTTCAATGATAAAGAAGAATGTTTCTTGTGGAGTAACCATCACAGATATCTTGACTTGATCAAGCATAGCTTGTTCAAGCTTTGATTGTAGTAAGTATAATTGTCTGTATTATACAATGTGATTACGAATTTGATTTTATCATGCCTCCACATAATTTTTGGAACATATCAGAACATAAGATAATGTTCAAAGGGTGATATAATCACAATCCATTGTCGATGGCTTTAGTACATTTGTGCTTTCAATAGATACTGCTTTGACTTGCAAATTATAATGCGAAATACAATGAAAATGAAATGCCAAAAATGAATATGTATTTTGTTTAAATAGCATGTTGCCACAATTCTTACTTCAATGCATCAGTTGTATTTAACTTTGAATAGGAGGAACATATCCAGAATACAGACGATAGGTATTTCAGGGTGTACTCTATACTTAGTCTTGGATTATTTTCACCAGCACCATAGCTGATGAGATCATTCACCTATGTAAGGCGCTAAAAAAGCATTGCCTCTACCCACTTAGATTGTAAATAAATATGCTAACAATTTGTGAAATAAAAGACCTAATAACATCACGTGACTGCCATCATGACACGTATTTTAAGAGACGTACTCAAGGGCACACATAACAAAGGAAGCTCTTACCTGGAATGCTACAATCGCGCAAATGGTGACAGTAATTTCAATAGTAGGATCGTTTATTCCTTTGTAAAGCTGGTCCACCTAATGAAAAATGCAAATGATGCCTTTTAACATTGCTAATATTAAATACTGACCAAAAGACATACCACACAATGCTATTTGTTCCCAAAATATGTCTGTGAGATGCAAGTTAGTAATATCATTTATAGAGAACATACAACACGTATCTAATGTCTCTGCAATATAAAAACGATCGGACGATATTCACATTCACGATGACTACGTTTTAGTGAATAAAGTGTTTATGTTTTTCTGTTTTTATTTTAAAGAATATATAGTAAGTATTCTCTAAACCGAGTACGCTGTACACTGATAACTTTGTTCATTAAATAGATGTCCATTTTATCAGAGCTTGCTTACGATTTCACTTAGGATTTAACGCATTTTAAACTTAATTTGGGGTCACGTTTTGAAGACGAACACATCAAGATCCATGCAGCCAACTCAAATATATTTTCCGTGCATGCTAAACAAACGTAGTTGTGCTGGTCCAGTGTAGTCACATATCGTTCGATACTCAAAAGCCTTTTTGTGTTAATCAAATTAAGTATGTGAATTAAATGAATTCTAACGTGTTATATAATCACGTATACAATACTTACACCGTTGATAATGTGTATTAAATATTCCCTTGAGTCCATGGTGGCTTTATGATATCTATAATCGGGTGTCGTGGAATTTGCTATCGCTAGAAACCTGCAAGTAGAGATTATATCTAAATATATAATCGTTGTGATTCTCTGGAATAAGAAAAGTAGTAATGACCATAAAGATTAAATGAGTGTGAACTAAGTCTCAATCGCAATGCCAGGTTTATCCAAGTTTTGTACGTTTCCAACTTCAGAAATATCGACCTCACACACCTGTTTTGAAGATGAAATACATAATATAAGGGCGAATGTCTTTGCTAACACAGGTTGGGCGGAAAATGTTTGGTACCAGTGACAGAGTTAAATGCTTCACTTTGTGTATAATCTTGAATTGGAAGAAATACATGTCTCTGAAGTTATCTCAAACACTCATTGCCTGACAAATAAATACCGTCTGTTTTAGAGGGTTGGTCAAATACTGACTTGAGCGCAAGATGAAATTCTTTTTTTCCAGATCAACGCCCATGTTCGGTTAAAAAAATAATTTCACTTTATGTATGCTTCCATTGCCCACAGTCCTAAGGTACTACCAACGTGTTGTCTCCGTAGGCGAATATGTATCAAAGGATTGTACACCTCGTGCTGCATATCTCTGACATTCCTCATAACATAATGTCGTCTATATTATAGTTTCTGATACGCGATAAGTGTTAGACCGCGCAGACCTGTGATAGAATTCTGTGATGAAATCGAATATCATTACAGAAAAGAACCAACCTGACAGCACACGGCCTTGTCTAGCACCCTGCTTAATATCCGAGCGTTTGGATAGTTTTTCCGCAAATAAAATATAACGTGTTAGTCTCTCGCACGTGATTTTTGTAATGCGCCAGGCCATTTATTTTATGCCAAGTTTGTTCAGATTGTATAGTAACCCGATGTGCAAAACTGTGTTGAATGCTTTAGCATTATCCAAGACATGTAGCATTACAGAAGTATCTTGATTCATATAGTGGGATATATTCTGTTAAACATATCGTTGAAGTGATACTACCTCAAGTATTTATAAAACCCTGTTGAAATCGATTAGGAACACATACTTACGACATAGCTAAACACCTTATTCTAGGCTGTGAAATGTTACTTGAAGAACGAAACGTTTCTTTGAGAGAGTGATTGAAACATTATAGGTGAGAGACGCGGTTAACGTGGTCAATCAAGAAGACGATACATAGTTGGATCCACTTCTTGGAAACAGGGTTGACTGAAACAAGTCAATTGATGATGATGTATGGGCTAAACACTTCTGGTGACTACAAAAAGCATAGCTTCAAAACACAATAAAACGTGTAGCCTACTATTAACCAAGAAGTCCTAACATAACATTAATACTGACTACTACAACTCTTAGAAAATGGACCAACATTTTCCTGTCACAATCCACACATTTAGTTGTGTAACAATTACTGGAGATCAAAAGTTTTCTGATTCATATATGTATATATACATATATATACATATATATATATATATATATATATATATATATATATATATATATATATATATATATATATATATATATATAAATATATTTATATATATATATATATATACATACATACATCTATATGTATATATCTATATCTATATATATATCTATATATATATATATATATATATATATATATATATATATATATATATATATATATATATATATAAAGATACAGATATAGATAGATAGATATATAGATATGTAGCAACCTTGGCAAAAGTTTTCAATTAATCTGACATTACTTCAAAGTCAATGTTTCGTATAAAAAGCTTTGATGTATAGACATATTTGAAATATTATAATCATTAATTAATTGATAGAAGATCAGTGAAAAGCTAAGACAAATGCTTGTTAGTTTTGAACTCATTTGTCCATACAGGCAAGTATTGAAATATTTGGTTTTGTCAATATGGTAACTGACAAAGTTTCGCTATTGTATTATTCATCCATCCGTCCAACCGTCCGTCCGTCCGTTCGTTCATTCATCCGTCTATCCATCCATCCATCCATCCATACATACATTTATACATCCATACATCCATCCATCATTCCGTCCGTCCTTCCGTACGTACTTACGTACGTAAGTACATACATACGCACCTACATACCTACATACATACATACATACATACATACATACATACATACAGCCAGCCAGCCAGCCAGCCAGCCAGCCAGACAGACAGACAGACAGACAGACAGATAGATAGATAGATAGATAGATAGATAGATAGATAGATAGATATATACATAGATATATAGATAGATTAATAGATAAATATATATATATATATATATATATATATATATATATATATATCTATATATATATATCTATATATATATATATATATATATATATATATATATATATATATAATAGATAGATATACAGATATATAAATAAATAGATAAATAAATAGATAGATATATATATATGATAGATAGATCATTAGATAGAGACATAGATAGATAAAAACAATGTTTTATAAACTGATAAATCTGTACGTAGAAGGAGGATACATTCCTATATAGATATATAGATCAATATATAGATACATAGATAAATGCTTATTGCTTTACTTATCCACGTACAATTCCATTACACTTGAGTCTGCTAGTACAAGGACGTCCACGTAATATCTATCTAGGTTGCGAGACTTATCTGTGGATGGAATTTTAAAAAGAAAATCATATTTAGTTTACATTCACCATTACGTTTATAATTGCGATGATTAATTGACTTTGTAATCAGTTTGTGTCTATTACATTACAGAGTAAGTTCTATTCTTTTAAAAGGAAACTGTATATATCTATATTGCATTGTGACAGCATTACAATTCAGAAACAATATTGTCATAATAATTCAATATATTGTAGTAACGTACCATTCTTGTTGTTGGCTCTAATATAGTCATTGTTTCCTGTTGGTAAACTATCACCATTTATATTTGAGAACATGACATCTGGATTTATATTGAGATTGGTTTTGCCCTGTCCATATGGATTACTTCGAAGATGATTTATATGTTTCTCCTGTACATTTTTCTCAATGAAGTTTGTTTGTTCTGAAACAAAATTTGATTTGAATCATAAAAAGGACAGTAATTTAATATGAATTTTATTTTGCTACAATTATCATCTGTCAAACTGTTTAAAAAACAAGGAAATACAGTATAGTTTTAATGAAGGACTTGTATGAGTAAAACAAATGTTTTCAACAAATTAATTTGGTTGCACTTTCTTCATACTTTGCATTCGCTATACATTATGGCAGGAATATTGGCATTACAAAGTGATTTATATAAAGATGGTAATAATATTTTGTTTGGAATTATAGCAATTAATAAATGTTACCCAAATGATGAAGACAAAATAATAATTCACAGTTAATGTCATTTCAATACTGCACTCGTCTGCTACAATTTATGTATCGATACAAAAGACAAAATACTGTTATCGAATATATAATGTTGCACATAAAGCAAACTTTCGCAAACCGTTATTGTCGATTGACATTCCACTTTGGATGCTTGCTTCATCATGAAGAACATATTGTCTGCCATGAAGATCCATACTTTCCATAAAGACGTTTGGCATGACGTCCGCGTTCGACGGCCGTAGAGTGTAACTTCTGTCTCCTAATTGAATGTTCCCATTCTAGTTAATATATATATATATATATATATATATATATATATATATATATATATATATATATATATATATATATATACATATATATATATATATATATATATATATATATATATATATACATATATATATATATATATATATATATATATATATATATATATATATATATATATACATATATATATATATATATAAAGAGAGAGAGAGAGAGAGAGAGAGAGATGTGTGTGTGTGTGTACTTGTGTGCATCATGTGATATGTGATATGCGTGTTCAGTGTGACTTTATAAGCATTCTCGAAGGATATCAACCAATTAGTTTCTTCAAATGTGTCTTTGCATGCCATTTGGTAATGAAACTATTAACTTTTATAGTTGCAGTAGTTTTATACCAATAATAATTGATACATTATCTTAATAGTGTTAAAACATAAACTGAGAATACTTCTAATGTTACTGAACTAGAAATTAATAAATTCTTTACTTCTGTTACAGTAAACTCATTAAATGACAATCAATATAATATTAATTTAAATATCCGCGACTAAAAATGTTTTTTTGCATCTCAGATGTTATGTTTATAGTGTTTATCTATTTCGTTTATCTACAAACCTTTTAAAACCCTATTTCTTCTATGTATCAGAATATGAAGGCAGATAACAAATATTACACATTTTATTCAGTTTGAATCATATTTGCTCAATATCAAATTATCACAATCAGATACCGAATCAACAATGTTTCTTGAAGTTTAAATTGGGAAAGGACATTTACAACGCTGAGTGGACGACCTTGAATATGGAGAGGATAATTTAGATACATTCATATAGGTACATGGCTCTGCATATACGATATATGTCTGCTCGTTGCAAAAATTGGAATGTCATTCTTAATAGACAACAGCAATCGGAGTCTCCTCCCTCGAACTAAATTTTTCTTCGAAGATTACTCATTCCAGCAAGTCAGACCATCGACTCAATACTAAGGTATACGGTATAACCATGTATACAATTTTTTCAAATCACTACAGATAAGCCGACCCATCATTAAGGTCTCTAATTACCAGGAATTGACAACAAGGAGACTAGAATTCCAAAGTTGGCAAAGATGCTCTAAACGAATGTGATTATCATTGTGGACCTTCTTGCAATGAGCTTACCAATGCAAAAGGGAGACTCCTTGTCGCGTTTGCAAGCTACAACAACTTTGTACTAGCCAACACTCTTGGCCATCATAAAGTTTCATGATGCTGAACATGGCACGCACCAAATAGAATACATCATAACCAGATCGAATACATACAGGTTCAAAACCGTTACAGATCTGGTATCAATAGCGCAAAAATAAGAAAGTTTCCATGTTTTGAGTGATTACGACCTTCTCTTCCGAGTGAGCCTGAAGGAAATTAACAAGCCAAAGAAAATCAGGTTCAAATTCAACATTGAACCGCTGAAGGACCAAAACATTTGCAAGTCAATCCATGCCACAATTAGAAGAAAATTGCCTCCACTCCTTGTACTGGATCTTAATGTTAAAGTGATGACAGAAAATTTTAACACAGTCATTACAACATCTTCCAATTACATCATTGCCCTCCATAGCTCAAATATTAAACTCTGGGTTACAGAAGACATTCTGAATCTGTGTGATGCCCGTCGAATCCTTAACAAGACCAGACACACAGCAGAGACACTGGGGTACCGTGAAATAACCATGAATATCATAGAAAATATTGAAGAAAGCAAAATACAATTGGATTGGACAAAATTACACAGCAATGACGCGCAGTCTGATACAGAATAACAGAAAAAAGGCATTCCAAATATTAAAAGACCTCACCAGTTAAAAACAACCAAGAGTCAGCACCATTAGAAGATGAAAATATAAAATTCTTCTTAGAAACAAATGTCAATGCAAAAGGATTGACAGTGTATTTGTGAACAGAACTCTAGAGCTATCTGTCCACATGAGACCTAGATGTGCGCGAAGTTCCAAACACCACAAATGATGATGATTTCACCATTCTCAAAGAAGAAGAAGAAGTCAGAAAAAAGAGCACCACTGAAGAATGGGAAAATAGCTGGAGTAGGCAGGATGGCTGGCAGTGAAGTTGAGCTTGCCACCTTAGTGAAGAGCCTGGATGAAACATCTTCCAGATGTGTTATGGAGATATGTGCCGTGAAGACAACGCGGATGACAAATAGTGGTAAACCAATCTCAACCACGATTAAAGGCAGAGAACAGGAACTGGAAACAGTGGGCCAATTCAAATATATTGGTTCCATGATGTTTCAACAGGGATCAAGAGGAGAAATCTTGGCACGAGCAGCACACAAATAGGCAGCTATGTCAAAGTTAAGATCCATCTGGAGAGACGAGAATATCTGTCTGAAAACTAAAATCAGACTGTTGAAAGCGAGATTGATCTCAGTCTTTCTGCATTCATTTGAGGCCAGGACCCTGACAAGAGAATTACAACGAAGAATCCAGGAAATTAAAATGAGATGCTACCGAACCATCACAAATGAAGATGTGCGAAACTCCATCTGGCACAACGTAGTCCATTATGAAGTCCTTCTCATTACTGTCAAATGAAGAAATCTGAAATAGTATGGCCATGTCACTAATGCCAACATTCTAGCCTAGACAGTACGGCAGGGTAGTGCCCAAGCTGGCAAAAAGGAGAGGTAGATACAATAGAAAGTGGAGTGACAACATCACATAATGGAACAAGACTATGTTTGCATAAACACAGGCGTTGACACATGATCGAGACAAGTAAAACGAACAGCGGTTTTATTGCAAACGTGTATGGCGTTAAGCATTACAACAACGAAAGTAATAAGCACATTTTCGAATTAACAAGTAAAATTCGAAATATAAATATATTTGAATTCTCTGGTCATATGAACATGTTTTATGCACTTTAGACTGAATTCAAATTGTGATGGAATATCGGAAAGCATACATATGTTCTGATAACAATGCTTTCCTACATTTTGCATCGGGTACTTTATACATGATTTTCATTCAATGTCTCCGTCTTACCTCCGGGTCATCTTAAATTAAACGGCACGAAATGAGCTCGTTTGATGATTTGACAAAGCTAGGATGTAGCTAGTAATTCACATAGCAAAATCAATATAAGAGACCAACAACTTATCTTCGCTTTGTCATAAACACTTATGTACGAGTTTACTAGAGTCGAAAATGTCACAACTGTGTCATATATAATCCATGTCTGCTTAATATTCCACGAATGCTTTGTCATTGATCATTTCCGGAAATATACTGCCTACAACGGGTTTATTGCAAATATGAATGTCTGCACATTTTTCGTTCCCTTGAATCATTGGGTGGTCTTGTTAGAGGCAAATTACGCCTACTTTTGGTGTTGTCTTTTTAGTGACGTTGTTCACTCTGAGACCTTATTTTGACTGCCGTATGCTAAATCCTTTGCTACTTGTATCACACTTATTATGTACATATGACCTCAGAAAAGCAAACATACTTGTGATGAATGAAATGGATACCTTAAAAAATTATTAATGCATTAGTATACTTACGATAAGTATGTCACACTGCCCACTTGATCTTTTGACACATCTGGCTGTCATGAATGCTCCTTTATCAATGTCTTGATAATAAGCCACATCCTAGTTTTCAAAGTAAAAAGCTTAGGTTTTTATACTTGTATTTAGGTTGAGAGACAATGCGGTATTAAACTGTAGCTAGTTTTGTATTGAATCTCCCACTAAGCCTTTTGCACGTAGGTACCTATTTGAGAAAGGTAAATTAGCATGTAGGGAACAACTATTGTTACATTATATTTGATGATTTGGCAGCGGTGTTTGAAAGAATTATTAGCTATGTACATACCTAGGCACAGTTCATCCTAACTTACTTTTTATGACCAGTACTTTAATGTTTCAGTAATGGATTATGAGTTGTGCCAGCTAGAACATGCACAGTTTTTAAATAGGACATGCGATGTTAATAAAGGGTAGCATCTTATGTAATTCGAAATTAGACGCTCAAATTAAATGATCGATCAACCAGACACAGTCAGTACTCTCTCTCTCTCTCTCTCTCTCTCTCTCTCTCTCTCTCTCTCTCTCTCTCTCTATATATATATATATATATATATATATATATATATATATATATATATATATATATATATACAGTTTTAAACACACTCAACCGCTCCAGTGGCCTAGGAGGAAGAGCGTCCTTCAACAAAGCGGGAGGTCGCGAATTCGAAATTCGAATTTCGAATTCCGGCCTAGTTATCCCAAAGACTATAAAATGTTACCAACAGTGACCCTTTTTTTTGCCTGGGTTGGACATTATGCTATATATCTGTGTCATGATGCCAAAGTGCTAGATATAACTGTAGTGTGAGATATTGCAGATATTATAGCAATATGATTGAGAAAGTGTTAAATCATACACACCAACTCAAAGTCACTCTGCACTGGAGATAACCACTGAGACACAATACATTTATTACACTATGAAGGAAAAAAATAACGTTAAACATGTTTCAAAATGCAAATGTTCATAAATCGAACAAACGTAGAGAACAAGTATCATATTTGTTATGTGAATTGATTTGCCTATACAAAACAGAATGAAAAATAAAATAGCTCACTAAACATCAAAGGAAAGAGAACAATCATCCAAATCTGAAACTTGAAAATGTCTTAGTATATAAAAAGTGACTAACAGCATGACCATAGAGCTGACAAAAATACTATATGAAATAATGAAACAAACGATTACCAACATTAACCAAAATATTTCCAATGTCAATTATTCCCGGAGATATTACAAAAAAGAAATCATAAAGGTGTATAAATACAAGTATATAAGTGTTGACCTTCCAAAGTTTGTTCATTATAATCGGGTGTTCAGTTTAATGTCTGGAAGTGTCCATAAATATGTGCAGTAGTTAAGCTTCCATAATTTTATTTTTTCTGCCCGTCTTCCTTTAAATTATATGGCTTTAGAAAGATGTCATTAAACTTTGAAGAAAAAAAAATTTGCTCGTCTATATCATTTCTTTCACGCACAGGTTGATATCAGGTTGTTCACTTATGTTTTTGCTGCTAGGGAAGCAGTTCAAGTTACTTTACGTTCTAATTAGAATGCGTTAGTTTTATGGAAGTATCAACAATGTAACTGCGTTAAAAATAAATGTTAAAATTAATAATAATGAGTATACATCTTATATTTCTAGTACAAATTTTTAAATTTGAAATTTAGGTATGATATAAATACACCGGAAACAATTTAGTTTTGTTATTGAGTACTGGTTCCCGTTCCTATTCCTTAAACTATTCTTCAGATATTGTGCATAGTGTATGGTCCCATGGCAATTGAATTTAATGTAAAATACTTGAATTATGTAATTTCCTCTCCTGGATGGCGGGCACATATGTAAAGGTGTGCAGTACATTTACAATGATAAATAATTGTTGAAATATGATCAATTTACTGATACAATAACAAACTCAATTATTCATAAAAGATTTATGTCTAAAGCACGATATAGATGATTAAATCTGTTTCATCAATGTTGCATACAGCCTCTTAGCGACAGTAACCACAAGTGTTCTAGAGGCAATTATTCTCTAAAATATTAATAAAACCATTTTAAACGTATATTTATACCAGTATATAAGTGTAGACCTTCTTTTAGACTATTCAGTAAAATCAAGTGTTACATTTGATGCCTTGATGTTCCAGCAATACATGCATTAATTAACCTTCCAATAGTTTGTATATTCTGCCCATCTCAAATTGGAAATTTAAGGTATGATATAAATGTCCTAGAAATATTCTAAATAGATAACTGAGCTTTAGTTCCCGTACACACCTTTTAAAATATTCTTTACCTTTATTGTATGGTCTTTTGGTAATTGCAATTAATGTAAGGTGCTTTAATCATATAACTTCCTCTCCAGGATGGGCGACACATATGTAAATTTGTGGAGTAGATTTACAATGAGAATATTTTGTAACAATATGATCAATCTGCTTGCACACAGTGATGACATAAACAATCTGATTGTAGTCTTTTTTCTTAAAAAAGTTATCTAAACAGATACATAAACATAAATATTATCATCAGGAAAAACAGTTTCAAAGATAACATACTGGACTTAGGTAAAATTAAGTTTGACGTGCTTGTTTTACATTTTTAGGATATAATATCCGACACGTTTAAATTAAACATGTAGTTGTAAGGGTCAATGTTACATCTATAATTCCCAGTGCTGGTTAGACAAGAAAACGGAAGCAATATTTATGTATTAATGGATATAATTTAACAATTTGCCCACATGTTTCCGTAATTGCTGACCATTGACTAATTTATATTATAATTAAAGTAAACTTGTATTGGTCTGACAATTTATCATTAACTAGAGTGTCTCCGTAACAGTGCAACATTTTGTTTGTGTTCAGCTACTAACTCGATTATTTAAAATATATTTTGATGCATGAAAAGAATGTTTGGTAAGAATGTTTGGTAAAGTATTTAAGTTGAATATGGTGTGGAATATGTATTATTGAGTGTGTAATTAAATAAATAACGGAGCAAGCACCTTATATATTATTAGCATGTTATTGTGTTCAGCCCCATTTGAGAATATTGTGCCTAATATTCTTCATATTATAACATGATCAGTCTTATATCGTAATAAGACTTTAGTACCTACTGACATTATATCGCACTGAGCTATATACAATATGCATGTTCAATATGATCCATGAGTTTGTCTTGGTAAACAAGCGTTATTTTATTAGATGACATTGATACCTTCCCATAAAGTCACCAGTTTGAACCTGTATTTATATTGTAACGTTGTACGATCAAGTTATGCCTCTCCATGTAGTTTATCACAGAATTTAGAATTTCAATGAGCAAAGCGAACATAGCCCGTGTTCAAGTGTTTAAAAGGTATAATATTGTGTGCTTATAAAAGTCGCATTCTAAAACATTCTGCAAATGAAGTTTATGATGTTTATGATCTCATCACAATCCCTATTTATCTGTTACTATTACAAAATATATAAACAAAGAAGTCAGTGATTACTATGTATAAAAGCAATAGATTTAATGGTTGAACATTTACCACATTTTCCAAATTGTGCATCTTTTCCAGACGTGGTTGGCCATCTTTTAATAGCTGTACAATATAGATGTCAGTATTTGGATCAATGTGATAATTTCTCTTCAAATGTAAGATAAGATCATGTGTCTTGCGTTGGAGAAGGATAGACAACTGGTCGGGGAGGCCAGGACCAGTGAGTCCCCGTCTGTCGGTCTGTAATCCTGTGGTCAAATCATTCAGCCAAACCGTTTCCGCGTCCGTTGTTGCTACGATGATGAGAATAAAGCAAAGGTAGAGCATATGAAATAATTTGTCAACTGCCGCTGAGTACACTGTATTCGCTACAATTGATACAAAATGATAGCAAATTGTATGACGATCGATATTTTAAAATGAGGATAACGTATTACTTGTGTAAGCAATATTTTAAGCTAACACGCCACTGTGTAATGAGAAACATGTAGTGTAGCTTTAAATTCAAACAAACGATCGGCATATAGAAAAGAATGAATATTTCAAATGTAAAATACATGCACAGAGGTTCACATTCAATTTCTTTATTGGCTAGTAAAGTGTTTTCAGCCAAAATAGCATGCAGGGAGAAAATAATTTGATCTCAATATATTGTAATGTCTGACAGAAACATGTCATACAATCAAGAGTATACAATTTCATATAAATACAAAATAATATACCTACACGATAATAACACACATAATAAACTGCTTTATATATGCGTACGTTATAACAGATTTTATATTTTCATTTTCCGTTGAATCAATATCTCTGAATAATAATGAATGTGATATTGGCAGTAGTTTCATCGCAACTTCTGCTTTAATCGTACATAGAATAATGACCAAATTTTATACGCGTCAATTGTTTTCAACTAACTAAAAATAACAAATGTATTTGGATTGTCAGACATTTTGCATTTGTTCAGGAGTATAGACCATCATACACACACACACACACACACATATATATATATATATATATATATATATATATATATATATATATATATATATATATATATATATAACTTTAAAGGAAGTTAGAATGTAACGTACCTTTTCGAAAATATGCTGAGAGACCGAGAGCAAAATAAAGAATTGTAATCTTCATTCTTAACTAAACGACTGCCTTGCGAGTTTGGAAAGACTGTCTGGCTTAACTGTTTGAATTCAGTTTATATATATATATATATATATATATATATATATATATATATATATATATATATATATATATATATATATATATATATACTTCGGTGGAGTTAAGGAAATAACCTGTCAATCCCTGAACAAAACTAATTACACATATCTTTGTTAGTTGTGTTGTTTAAGGCTCGTGGGCATACCGAAATGCTTAGAAATAAGCCCTTTTGACATTTTGCCGTAATTTGTTATGCAATTTATTAACGAAGCCGTCGCAGCACAAACAATTTGCCACGTCGTCATGCAAGACCTCAACAGATTCAACTTTTATCTTTATTAGAAATTGCCTGTATTCAATACGTTATTCTTTGATTATGTAATTTATGTAAGCGCATATATATGTACGTGGCAAATTGTTTGTGCTGCGACGGGCTTTTTTCTAAGCATTTCGGTAGAAACCGAAAGATTGCTGTGTAATTTGTAAGAGCAACAAGGTATTGGTTTCTATTTACTATCTTACGTAACGAGTCTGGGTTTGAGAAAACTGGGTTAGTATTGGTGTGAACCCAAATATAAGAAAGCCAATTATATTCCTGTACATTATTAATATAAAAGAAAAAAATTAATTATTTCGAATATACCGTTAATTCAAACTTTAATTTAGGTTTATCTGTAGGACAATTAATTTAAGTTTATCTGTATGACAATTAATTATGAATTTATATGTTTTGTAAAACATTAGCAATCCGTGGCCTCCGTCCGTCTACGTGAGACCATGTAGTAGCTCCAAAGTCAGCTGTTTCTTCCTTCTAGCTCTTTTTTGAGCATGCTTCCTATTTCTGTCATCCTCAGCTTTGCTAACTCCCTGCTTGACAGCTAGGCGCCAGATGAGACGGTCATTAGCAAAGCTCTCCAATTTGTTGACATCGATGTTGGCTGTCTTTATGTCTCTCTTGCAAACGTCTTTGTAGCACAGGCGTAGACGTCCAGTTGGTCGTGTACCTTCTGCTAGTTCTCTATATAATATGTCCTTAGGGATGCGGCCCGGGTCCATTCTCTTGACATAGCCGAACCAGCAAAGGCGCCTCTCACTGATAATGGCAAACATGCTATTTATGTTGGCGCGTTTCAGAACCTCTGTGTTCGGTACCTTGTCCTGCGACTTGATGTGCATAATGCGCCGCAGACATCTCAGATGGAAGCTGTTGAGTTTTCTCTCGTGACTTGCATAAGTGGTCCATGTTTCGCTGCTGTAGAGGAGTGAGCTGAGCACGTAGGCTTGGTAGACACGCAGTTTGGTCTTCTCGGTGAGGTTGGGGTTGTTCCATACAGTCTGGTTAAGTCTGGCCATCACTGCAGCTGCCTTGGCAATCCTACCATTCACCTCATAATCAATTGAGAGTGAGCTGGATATGTTGGACCCGATGTATGTGAAGTTCTTGACAACTTACAAGTTGTATCCATCAATGATGACAGAGGGAGGGGAGTATGCACCTTGCGCCATGACGTTTGTTTTCTTCAAGATGATGCTCAGTCCAAATTCCTTGCAAATTTCGTGTGGGAAGTCAAGGCTGCGTCATCGGCAAAAAGCAATTCACGGATGAGTGCCTTTGTGATTTTGGTCTTAGCACGGAGACGGGCGATGTTGAACAGCTTTCCGTCAGCCCTGGTATGGATGTACACTCCATCGCTGCAACCTTTGAAGGCATACTGGAGAAGCATCGAGAAAAATATGGCAAAGAATGTCGACGCAAGCACACATCCTTGTTTGACTTCGCTGATTACTGGGAAGGCTTCTGATGTTGCGCCATTTCTATATGCCGATCGTTTGTTTGAATTTAAAGCTACACTACATGTTTTTCATTACACAGTCGCGTGTTGCGCATGTTCTCGTGGAATGACATGATGACAGCACGTGGACGTGGGGGAAGCCAATCCGACTGACCAGGTCAAATGCTTTCGTCAGGTCTATGAAGGCAATGTAGATGGGCATCTGCTGCTCATGACACTTCACCCGCAGCTGACATATTGAGAAGATCATGTCTACAGTTGACCTTTCGGCTCGAAATCCACACTGAGACTCTGGGTAGACGCGGCAGGCTAGGATGTGCAAGCACGCGAAGGCAACACGGTCGAACGCCTTTCCGACAACACTGAGGAGGGAAATGCCCCTGTAGTTGTTGCAGTCGCTACGGTCTCCCTTGTTCTTGTGCAAAGTGACGATGTTGGCATCACGCATGTCCTGTGGGATGTATCCCTGTTCCCAACAGGGGCAGAGGAGTGTGTGTAGCGGCTGGAGCAGCGCTGGTTTCCCACTCTTGAGGACTTCAGGTGGAATGCCGTTGCTTCCAGGATCATTCCTACAGGCAAGGCAGTATATGGCATTTCCGGGCTATTCCAGGGTGGGCTTTGTGTCTAGCTCCTCCATGACAGGCAGGTCTGGAATGGCATTCAGGGCTGTGTCAATGACATTATTTTGGGTTGCATATAGCTCGAGATAGGGTTTAACCAAATCGCTGCAGTTGTTTGCTCTGGTTTGTGATGTCTTCGCCTGTCTTGGACTTGAGGGTGGCGGTCTTTTTGATGGAGGGGCCTGTTGCCTTCTTGATGCCTTCATACATTCCTCTTGCATCCCCGTTGTGGGCAGCTGTCTCTGTAAACTGTTGCAAAGGTTAAGCCAGTATATGCTGGTACAGTGGCGGGCAGTCTTCTGGGCGTTCTTCCTTGCATTTATGAGTGCTTTCAATATTTTTGGGCTAGGTACAGCCTTGTATGCCAGGAGGGCTTAACTCTTTGCCTCAGTTACGGACTCCATATCCTCCCAGTTTGCCTCATACCAGTTGGCGTTTTTCCGTTCCCTCTTCCCGTAAGCTATGATGACTGAGTTGTCCACAGAGTCACGGAGATGGGCCCACTTGGAGTCAATGGTGTCGTAAGGTGTCACTTTGGTGAGAGCTTCTTGCTGATGAACTGCTGTGTTTTCTCTGGGTTACGTGCATAGCAGGTGTTGATGCGAGGGTGACCCTTATTCTTGGGGAATATTCGCATCTTACTGACCACAAGGGAATGGTCCGTGTTGCAGTCGGCACTGTGGTAGCTGCGGGTTAGGAGGACGCTTGCCAGTTCCGTGCGCCTGGTGATGACAAGGTCTAGCTAGTGCCAGTGTAGTGAACGTTGGTGTCTCCAAGACACCTGGTGGATCTCTTTGCATTTGAAGAAAGTGTTGGTCTCACATAGGCTGTGGGAGCAGCACATCTCCAGCTGCCCGTTCTCGTTGATATTGCCCCTTCTATAAACTCCAAGACAGCCGGACCATGCCTCATGATCGTCTCCCACTCTAGCATTTAAGTTTCCTAGCCAGTAAAGGGTTTCATTTTCTGGAATGCTGGATATTGCCTTATCCAGAGCCTCATAAAACTTGTCTTTCTCCTCGTGGGTAGAGCGGAGGGTTGGGGCATACACGCTGAAGATGTGGACTGGACCTAAGGATGTTGACAGCCTGAGGGCAAGGATTCTCTCAGTACCTGATGATGGAAGTTTAATGAAGGCAACTAGCGTGTTTTTACGGCAAAGCCTACACCGTGCTGCCTAGGTTCATTTGAGGGCTTGCTCTGCCAAAAAATAATTCAGTCGGGAGAGTTCTCTGTCAATGACGGCAATCTTCCGTGCATCGTCGATCTGTTGTAGTTCATTCGTCAGTCCAGGACACATGGTCCTAACGTTCCAGGTCGCAAAACGAAGTGTTGGAGGTTTTTTTTTCTTCTTTTAGAAATTCTTCCTGGTGAGGAGTTTTGTGGCCCACTTGTCGAGATGGTTCTCTAAGCTGCACATACACAGTGAAGCAGACAGGCCATGGCGGGAAGCACATTATCGACTGGAGGCTGCCCAGCTTAAGGCGTGCGGTAGCTGTCCAGTGAGACCTGATGATCTCTCCCACTGTCAGAGTAACCCCTGGCGCCAAGCATTAGCTTAGAACCGGTAAACTGCTACTCCTAGTGTTGTGGCGACGTCATACGACGACGCTGGAGTGTTCTCTCCGGTGGAGCTAAGAAGAAGGGGCAAGATAATATGGAGAATCAGCTGTTGCCAATGCTGCAGACCCCACTCTCCACGCAGCTTGTTGGCCCAAGCGAACGACAAACGTCGATACAGCTTGGCACCAACGGAGTCGCAGGAGTTGCCGGAAAAACATTGAGGTTCATGTCATACAGCCTTAGGGACTACGTCTCCAGATTTTTGTTGGGGTTTACTCCTTAGCCTTTTACATGACTCTGTATAGCCGCAAGGCAGCAGAGGCTTGGAGTCAGAGTTTTCCTTCTCCTAGATGAGCTACCATCCAAGATTTACGAGTCCCATCTACCCGAAGCAACTGGTTTTAACGCGACAGTGGCCCACCTTCACCCCTTCTCCTGTTGGTTTATAACGCGGTCCGCCAGTCTTCAAATCTAAGCCACTGGTGAAGGCCAGGAGCTGGATTTTAATTGGCAGAGGCGATCAAAGACGCAAGCCGTATTGGGGATTTAACTGGAGTGGGGCTCTTGTCTCCCACTCCTTCCACGGCAATGTCAACCTTAGACCACAAAACATTAGCATGGAACAATTCATATTCTTTCATCTAACGAGTGTTCTCTTTCTGCTTGTTGGCGAAACTGATTTTATGTTTCGATGAGAAGATAATATCAGCTACTAAAGGTGCAGTCGTTAGATAAACGTGTACCACAGCTTTTTCTAATATTATATGGTTGTACTGGACAAAGGCATATTTGCAATAAATTTAGTAGTATAATGATGTCATCATATTGTTATAATATTGGTTGTAGAGAAGTAAAGTGAGCGTTAATAATCACAATGGAGTGTACCAAACAAACCGCACGCAATACAACCGGATGTTAGGATCTTAGAAAGCAATTGGCAACCAAATCTTGGCGTAAGAGGTCACCATGCACTCGTGGTTTGGAGCAACCATACATATCCAGGTTCGGTACCGTCGCTCTGACATATATCAGAGCAATCAAGTAGAGCACTGAGCTTTTGTTTAAAAATATACTGCAGCGTATGGTTCGTGAAATGTCTCAGTATTTAAAGAACGGTCATCGATTCATGAGCTCTTCAGGAGTCTAGCAAGGCCTACATGGTAGGTATCTTTGATGACAGCAACTTGTGTTCCATCTCCATCATGATAGTGACCATTATGTTCAGTGATATACAGCTGGACCGTTGTTTTCCTGGGGAACGAGCTTAATTACGTTGAAAAGTAGGACATTAAAGGGTATATATTGTTTTAAGCCTGTCATTTAGTGTATATGCTATCACGCACAGTCTTCAGTTGTAAAGCATTCGATGACATTATATGGTTCCTACTCCAGCAGATGATTCCAAATTAAATTGGAAAACATAACATTTGTTTGCAAGTTCGTATTTCAAAAATGGTTTTAGTGAAATGATTTAATTAGGTTTACCAATAGATTCATAGACAGGAACTCTTTGTCTCATTGTTCAATATGTTACACTTTCATATCATCTATGTATAAAACAAGGAAGGTCATGTGTTGTTTTATGTTGTATATTTAACCTGAAATACAAAAGTAACAGAGGATTACTTGTTCAAAATTTACTTGTACGCCTGTCAATAACAGCCCTTCTTCCCATGAAAAAAAAATTAAAATTGGAATGCAGATGCAATATGTATGCAAATTCATCAGCAAACATGGTTGATGAACAAATAACAATATCGTTAATATAATCAATATCATCATCATATTGCATCTAAATTTGTTGCAGGTGATAGTTTCATTGTTAATACAGACTTGGTTTAAATGTACTTTTATGTAAATTTCTCTTAAATGTATATTTCAAACCTGAATAATGATGTATCGTGCATACAAAGAATAATATACAAATAATTGATATGAAACAAAATAATACGTAGCAGATGACTGATTCTTTCCTCGACCAGCGCTCGTCATTAGGCTTAGAAACTGCTGTTAATGATTCAAATGGTAACGGATTAATCAGTTAGGAACTCGCCATAGTCAACATGTATTCATCTTGCAATGAATATAAAACGAGAGTAAGTTTAATTTTTACCAATTCCTTTGATTCGTCAGAGATAGCTTTAAATACAAGTCAAGAATCATTGATCACTTTTGTGAAATTTGCTTCACTGCACCAAAAGCTACTCTCGTTTAGACTAAGAAAATATTGCAAGTTTACTTCTATTAAACAACTAAATTCCTTTGTCCCCTCCTATATAGTCGGGAATGTAGCATGCGTTAATTCAATTGACTGCAACTGAGAAAGTTCATTCTCAATTTCGTTTTACCTTTTCTTATAAAATGGTTTCTTTAAACACAAATAATGCACGTATGGAACAATATGTGCATAATGTATCTTATAAGAGTTAAAATGTACACCATAGACATATAGCAGATGTGAAATTGATTCACGCATAAAATTCGATATAGAATACGACTTTCAAGGAATCATGAGCAAACTGGTTTGTAAGATTTGCATAATATAAGTTAGGAAATTATAGTGCAATGTACATACTAGTTGTATTTTTAATTATATATTTTATAGAATGCACATTCACAAAACATTTTGAAAATGATTATGAAATTATATATACATATATATATATATATATATATATATATATATATATATATATATATATATATATATATATATATATATATATCCTACATTGTTTATTCGTGTGTGTGTCATTAATCTTTGAATATTATTCCATTGTACATGGATATTCTATCCCCTTAATCGAAAATAAGGACCAATTCTTTATACAATCAGCTGTACCGCATTAGTGGTTATCGGCATATTGTGATATATGTTATATATAGTTATGGATTTCCAAACCGTCAGTACTGGGATCTTCTGGTGCATTTTGCAAGAACCTTCGATATATCAAGATATAGATGTTTCGAAAATTACATTGACTGCAATCATTATCTCAAATTACCGCATCTCAATAGAAGTTACTCAGTAAACCCAAGTTTAGCCGATTATATAGTATCGTTTAGTTTGCTCTGTGTGTCAAAATGTATTTGAATATAGTATAATTTGTCAAATAGTCAATATTTATATCCATCTACTTTCAGAATACTCCAAGTATTCCACGTTCCTCATTTTGGGACAATCCTTACTGTCATCACCTATTGTTTAATATCGTCACAATTACATTATATCCAATAACAACATGCACAGAATAATCTACGAGCACTGTTTAAAAGTGCAATCTGGAAAAAAATGTACATTATATTTTTCATTGTTCTGCTATTTACAGTCATTTGTTGAATAATTGTAATTTTTAAAATACAGAGAAAAATAAATCATCCTGAATCAAATCCGAAATTATATCTAAATGTCCTTGTCGTCTAGTGATTCGAGTTTTGCAAAGTAGTATAACATATGAAAACATGTTAGAATGAAGGATGAAAATGATACCTCTACTTTCAATAAAAAGCAAAATACAACTGTTGGTAATGTTGATGTACACTTACAAAAACATGCTGAAAAGATATAAGATACAAAACATGATTAGGTCGCTAAGTTTGTCCCTACAGTCGAAACAGTTGAGTCTGAAGAGCAATCTTAAAAGGGAACAATGTGTCTTTATGTCTAATTTCAATGGGGAATTCGTTCCACGTCGCCGGGCCCAGGTGTGCAAACGAACGTTTTCCATATAACTTTTTTCACCTTGGGATCAATGAGTATACGATTATCAGAAAAAAAACGTAAGTATCTAGCGGGTTTATACACATGGGTGAGGCTGGATAGGTATGTTGGACTGAAGTCTGTCATTGCAATATAGCACAGAGAACAAATTTTGTGTTTGATTCTGTATAGAATTGATAGCCAATGTAGGGTACAGAGCAGTGGTGAGGTGTGCTCTGATCGAGTTATTCTAAAGATGATCGTGCAGCTGCGTTTTGAACATTTTGAAGTTTCTAGAATAAATATTGTGACGAATCAGACAGAACTGAGTTAGAATAGTCCTGTCTTGAATATATTAATGAACACACAAGTGTTTTAGTGGTATCAACTGAAAGATATTTACGAATGCAACTGATGAGTATCAATTCAAAATATGCAACCTTGCATACGTTCATGAGATCTTGGTGCAATATGAAAGTACTGTCTAGAGCAATACCTAGGTCCCGTACTGACTGTGAGAATTTAATGTTGGTGTTGCTGATATTTATTTTGTGAGGTAAAGGATGTGAATGAGAAAGTCTTTGTGTTGCGATCAGAATAGCCTCAGTTTTATCTTCATTTATCTGCAACTTGTTACACGTCATCCATGATTCCACATCGAAAATACACCTCTCTACTCCGTGGATGGTAGCATCAACTTCAGTTGGGTGGCTAGACTTGTATATTTGGGTGTCATTAGCATACAATTGGTGCGACACTGGGTGATGATCTATTACACTTGAGAGCGGCTGAGTGTACAGAATGAAGAGAACAGATTCCTGTGGAACACCAGAACATACTTCAACTGGGCGGGAGTGTATTACATTTGCAGATATAATTTGTGTCATGTTAACTAAATAGGACTTGAATCACTGTAAGGCTATATTCTGAATGCCAAATACATGCTGGGGACGGTGAAGTAATACATCATGGTCTATTGTGTGAAATGCGGCATATAAATCCAGGAGATTGAGGAATGTAATCTTTCCACTATCCAAAGCAGAGAGAATGTCACTAAATACTTTCAGAAGAGTAGTTTTCGTACTGTGGCAAGGGCGATATGCAGACTGTACATTGCTAAAAAGACTGTTTGAATTCAAATGAGATGCATACAAGTTGAGTTAGAAGAAAATTTTCTAAGATTTTTTACATGAATGGGAGATTAGAAACTGGGCGGTAGTTCTTTAAATCGTTACGGTCCAGTGTTGGTTTCTTCAGCAGTGGAATTACGATGGCAATTTTGAAAAATGATAGGAGTTCCCCTGATGAGAGACAGATATTAATAACATCAGTTAGTGAAGACAATACTGGGTCTAAGCAGCAGTGATGTCGGAGTTGGATTAAGTTCACAGGACTTTGGTGCACTTTTCATCATGATTGTCCGTACTAAATTAATAGAAACAGGTTCAAATGCTCCTAACGGTTGTCGCTGAAATTCTGCATCATAACTGTATAGTGACGAATCAGTTGAAATTGTGCTGTCAAGCGAATCTCTAATGGTTTATACTTTGTCAACAAAGAAATTTGCACATTGTTATGATAGGTCTAGTGGAGAGAAGGTTGTTGGAAGTGGTGTACATTTTTTCCTTGACATTAGTTTGTTAGTTATCTCGAAGGGCTCTTTGCAACTGGAACTCTCCATGATCTTAGTACTGTAGTGGGATGATTTGGGTAAATGATCTATGTGACTTTCTTCTTAACGGCTTCGTAGATTTGTTTATGAATAGTGAGTATGGTGGAAAGCCAAAGCCTCTCTGCTTTTCGGCGATGTCTTTTAGCAGTGCGAAGCTGGTCCCCAACACTGCTATACCATCGAGAACACTTTTGTTTTATTGATACTTCACATCTGATGGCTGGGACATGTTTTTCAAGCAATGAATGCAGGCAGTTATCAAGTTGTTCCGCTGTTGGATGTAAGAAAGTTGTTAGGTTTGATTGGATGTCATGCATGAATTTAGTTCTATTTATCATACGGAGGCTTCTCTTAGTAGAAAATATAGGTGGAGGGTTAGGGACTGATACGTCGAGATGGCATACAATGCAGAGGTGATGCAAGTTCGTGGGATACAAGGGTGGATTGCAGAATATTATCATCAGGTCTATAAAGAAACCAGTATAAAATGTGACCAAGTTTATTGGTAGTTTGGTTAACTGACTGTTCAAGATTGAAAACATGAATGAAATCTAGGAGTTTTGACATGTATGGTTGACCAGGACAGTCATAGTGAAAGTTGAAATCTCCAAGAATAAATTGGTTGCCACCTATCAAATTTTCATATTCTAGAAGATTTGGAAACTGCTCCAAAAAGAGAGATTCTGTCAGCTTGTTTGTTCTACTAGGAGAAGAACGGTAGAGACAGAAAATATGGACTGACTTTTGTTCCAGAGTGAGCGTTGTTTGGACTAGTTCAAACGATGTATGGCATAAATTCAATGTTGTGTTGTACCTAATTCATACGATCATGGAATTCTTTGTAATTGCAGCAATTCCACCTCCACGAGAGTTGCGGGGGAACGACTTGATGGAGTAATCACTGGGTGTTCGTTTAGTCTTGCGCATAATGTAGTATCCAGAACCAAAGTGTGGTCATTTAATTCAATTAATGAGGGTCCGTCATTTTGAAAGCGATCACGTGTCGGCGGTTTGTTCAAAAACAAATGACGTCTTAACAATGGGACAAAACAGTTGAGAAAAATTCTAATTGTTCTCGTTTCCATACGAACGGAACAGCCAATGCATATTGAAACACAAGAATGTAGACGATGATATAGAACAAGCGCACATATCAGAAATATAGCACAAACTCGGAAGAGCCTATCTCGAGCAGTTAAGCAATGGCGGCCATCTTTCCGGAAGTCCTATAATACATATATGTGTAACTAGCTTTTTTAAGGAATGACTATTTTGTTCTTTTGTATCCACAGAAGTAGACACCGAAACATTCAGTAACATTAGCGAACTACTGGTTTATATTTACTAATTTTCGTAACTAGTCTGAGATTAAAAAAGATGGGTTAATATTGGTATGGACAAATACGTTCAAAAGACCAAATTATTTTAAAACATAAATACAAAGGAAAAATTAAATTATTTCAAACATTTTGTTATTTCAATAACTGACTGAACATGCAGAGTATTACCTACCACACCCATGATGGTAAAATCACCAAAGAACCCGCAAAAAGTATAGCTAGGCACAGAAGTCAGCAGATCAATAGCTATGTTCGAAGATTAATAGTTTCTGGTCCTAGATGGATTTTCAATTTCACTCATAAGTTTCATTCATTTTGAATACAATGACTAACATGAAGATCTAAGAGACTAATAGGGTATATATTGTTTCATAGCTGTAATATAGACTCTCTACTAACATTCAGTAGCTTTGATCATTTGGGATTATAGCACAATATTGGATTTTACTTGAACTAACTTTAACTAACTATTTTATTTGGCTAATATTTTCTTTAGTTAAGATGGTCCAATAATTTAGGATCTTTTGAAAATATATACAAAATCAGCCTGAACTCCAGATTCAGTATTAAGGTCCTCAAAGCGTTATACTTATGAATCGAGAACAGTCAGGCTTATATAAAGATAACTAATCCTCTACCATTAAAACTGTTTCAATAACTCGCTATCACAAATGAAAATATTAACTAATAGGTGACTAGTGCTCGATACATGGCGTGTTGTCTTAGTGGAGAGACAATTATTCTAAGTAATACAAGATAAGTCCTACATTTATTGGATGATAATGGATGCTATATAAGTATAATCAAATAGTCTCAACATGAAATCAAACACGATCGTTAGCAGCCTCACATAACCTATGGCATTTTGTACGCAGGGAGATAGGTTTAACACAAAGACACGTGCCAATACGAGCATGCATCATCAGTTCGTTTTTAGTGAAATGATTTCACTAAGTTTACCAACAATCATAAAAAGGGAACACTTTGTCGCATTGTTTTAATAGGTTAGTGAGATATGTATAATGTGAGCTAGATTATGTGTTGTTTTCTTTTGTGTATATAACATTTAATACATCGACTGACATAAGACTACCCGTTCCAATCTAACAAGTACGCATGTTAATAGCATCCATCTTTCCCAATGCCCAAATTGAAACTAAAATGTGCATACAGAGGTCATATGTAAGACGCATCTTCTCTAAAACACGTTTTATGAATACAATAACATTATCGTTAGTATAATTAACATAGTCATCATATTACAAATAATATTATTGTATGTGCTATCATTATTGTTTTATCAGATATAGTTCCACTGCACTTTTGTGTTCACAATAGCATAATGTGAATAGATTGGAGAAGATTAAACACCATTTGTCTTATTTCAATCAAATTCGTTATTTACTTATAATGTTTAGAACCTTTAAAATATGTTAAGATTATAAGGTGACACTACTAATATTAAAGGTACCACAACACATAGCCAATTGAAATGATGCATTGAGATACATCTTTTAAATAATGTTACATGTTTTAAAGACAATTGGAGTTAACACTTTGTTATTTATCAGTTAGATGAAAACACTTCTTCCACACTATATACAGTCGTGAAACTAGGTCGGGAGAAAGCAAACGGACTAGCTGGTGCAGAACAGCATTACAGTTCCATTACTGACTGGGCAAAGAAATAGAAAAATAACTATTTAAAATGATTAGTTAGGGAGGAGAAGAGAGATGAAGTTTGATAGGGAGAGTATAATCCTGATATCATGAATACTAATAATAACAATGAGGACGGTGTATGGTGCCTAATTATTAAAATAACAAAGCGTTTACAAAATGAATAGAAAAAGAAAATCTCATGAAATAGGAAAACAAGCAATGCTGAAAATATCTGAGATATAAACGGATTGAGGTACAATTCATTCCACGTCACTAGACACAGGCATCCTAAAGAACGTTTAGCATATGATTTCCTTTTCATAGTAGGACTAATGAGTATACGATTATCAGGAAAGGAGCTTAATTACCTTGTTGCAGTAAACATGGGTGAAAACGGATAGGTATGTTAACATGGAGTCCATAATTGAAACGTAGCACAGAGAACACTTTTGTGTCGATTTCGGATCAAATGGATAGCCAGAGTATGGCACAGTGCAGTTCGTGATGTGTGTTCCGATCGTGGTACTCTAAAGATGATCCGAGCAGCTGTGTTTTGAATTGTTTGAAGTTTCTGAAGTAGATATTGAGACGAAGCAGACAGAAATGAGTTACAATATTCCAGTCCTGAAAGTACTAATAGACAAACAAGTCTTTTTTGTGGGATCAACTGATATAAATTTGGGATTGGAGCTGTGTTTTGAATTGTTTGAAGTTTCTGGAGTAGATATTGAGACGAAGCAGACAGAAATGAGTTACAATATTCCAGTCTTGAAAGTACTAATAGACAAACAAGTCTTTTTTGTGGGATCAACTGATAGAAATTTGGGATTGGAGCTGTGTTTTGAATTGTTTGAAGTTTCTGGAGTAGATATTGAGACGAAGCAGACATAAATGAGTTACAATATTCCAGTCTTGAAAGTACTAATAGACAAACAAGTATTTTTTGTGGGATCAACTGATAGAAATTTGGGATTGGAGCTGATGAGTCATATATGCAGCCTTGCATATGTCAATGACATGTTGGTGTAATATGAGAGCGCTATCTAGAGTAACATATAGTTTTCGTACGGACTGTGTGAACCTAATGTTGGTGTTGCTGATATTAATTTTTTGAGTTAAAGGATGTGAATGAGAAAGTCTTTGTGGTGTGCTCAGAATGACCTAGGAGTTATCATCATTGAAATGCAGCTTATCACGTGTCATCCATGAATTCATATCAGAAATGCACATCTTTACTCCTTGGATGGTAACTTAAACTTCAGTTGTGTGACTAGACTTGTTTATGTGGGTGTTATCAGCGTACATTTTGTAAGACATTTGGAGATGTTCTATGACTCTTGATAGCGGCTGAAGATTAAATGATGAAGTATCCTGTTGACAAATTAGGACTTGAACCATTGTAAGGCTGAATTGGGAATGCCAAATATACGACGGATACGATGACATACAATACCATGGTATTTTGCGTCAAATGCTACAGACAAATCAGGGAGGGTGAGGAATGTAATATTACCTCTATCCAAAGCAGATATAATGTCATGAAATACTTTCGTGAGTGTAGTATTAGTACTGTGGCAAAAACGATATGCAGACTGTACTTTGCTAAAAAGGACTGTATGAACTCAAACGAGATGCGAGATTTGTTAGAACAACGTTTTCTACATTTTTATATGAATGGGAGATTAGATACTCGGCTGTAGTTCTTTAAATTGTCATGGTGAAATGTTGGTTTCTTCAGAAGAAGAAATTCTGTGGCAGTTTTGAAAACTGATGGGAATTCCCTAGATTAGAGATACTTAAACAGAAGTTAGTAAAGGCAGTATTGGGTTTAAACACTCAAGATTCAGTGATGTTGGAATTAGATGAAGTACATATTACTTTGGAAGTCTCCTCTTCTAGCTTTTCCGTTCTATATCCTTAGAGACAGGTCATATGTTCCTAATGAGTATCGCTGAAATTATGTATTTTAACTAGTGATGACGAATCATTTTAAGTCTGTTGTCACGTGCATTTCCAATAGTTTGTACTCGGTGTCTGAAGAAAGTTGCAAATATGTTAGAATTGTGTACTAAAAAGATGGTATTGGGAACAGGTATACATTTTTACATTGCTATATAATATTAAGCGTCATCTTTAAATTTGCAACAAATTTTTTTTTCTGCCATAAACAAATATCGTCGTATCATAACTCCAGAACGTAATGTCTATTTGTATTAACTTGTATCTTTTAAATAAAACGTTTACATATAATACTTTTATTCGGTATATTTTGTCACGAATGCAGAAATACCTGTCATTTGTAAACTTGTGTAATCATCTAAAACCATTAAAGTTGTGATTCCGAAATTTCATAGAAATTATGTGGATTTAATATCAAGGCATATCTGATTGAAAATCTCTTATATTTGTTATTTACATTTTGTCTAAAAAATAAATACGTTTCTCCTCAGATAAAAAAGGAAAAAAACAAACACAATTTAAGTTTCTTTCTCGAGCAGCATGTCCTACTTAAACCTTCTCATTATGCAACTTTAAAACATGTTTGACTCGAGGCTATATTTATGGGTCAAACCGTAAGTATTTAAATATCTAACATTATATGAATATTTTATGTTTACAATAACAATGTTTGTAAAATATTTGGTTGTCTTAAGTGTACGACTACATCAAATTTGCTTGTGAATTCAACAAGCTGTAACTATGATTGTCTTATTACATATTTTGGTTACAAACACGAAACAAATGATGACGTTTATTTCAAAACGGTATGTCGTAAAGAACGACATATTTTGTTTTAAACCGTGCATATTCCCGGAAATAACGAAATGAATAGGATACAAAAACAAAACGTACCGTCTATTTTTTGTGCATATCGAAGCATAGCACTTAGTATGCTTTTGTAAAGATGTACTATGAAATTGCTAACCAATTGCATAAAACATCGTCTCTAATATTCACTGATACCATCATAATAAATTCGCCGATTGTTTGCATCAATCATATTGTAAATGAGGTGGTATTATTTGTTCTTCTCACACATAAACGCAGAGATGGAGAGTTTGAAGGAGTAAATGGAGATTGATTTAATTACCGCCAGTTAGATAACAAGTGTCACCCAAATATATCAGGTGCCTAAAAATAAATAAGTAGTTGCGTATAATTATACAACATACTATTTTGTAGACCACCTGTTATGCTTATTACTGGTTTTTGTTTGTTTGGTCTGTGTGTAGGATTGACATTACGTTTGACATAAATGAATTCAACAGGTGGTATCTTGAGGTGTTATTACATAATTTGGTTTATAAACTAATAAACAAATAATAACCGTATTTCTAAACGATATGTAGTAAAGAAGGACAAATGAAATTTGAGAAAAGAAACGTACACATTCCTGGAAATAATAAAATTAATAATAGACAGATTCTTTGACCGTTTGATCTTCTTGGATCTAGAATTATAGCACATACTATGGTATTGCTAAACAAAATTACTATCAAATTAGCTGGTAACAGCCTGAGTACATCACTGTTTATAATGGTCATTGACACCAAAATTATAAATTAATCTACGGTTTTCATCAGGTTTATTGTCATGGACATGGCACATTTGATTCTGCTTACACACAAACGCATGGAGAGTGGGAAGTCGACAGATGGATACTGATTATTTGACGCCATTTACATTACTATTGTCACCCAAACATATCGAGTGAAAATATAAATAATTACTGACTCATGTTTAAAAACCATACTATATTGTACAGAAGAGTCAATGCATAGTTTAATAGTTTTTATATATTTGATCCTTTTTACATCACTTACATTATACTATCTACAACCTACGTGACGTTTAACATTTGTGTTCGACATGTCTACTGATATTTGATAACACTGTTAAGTCTTGTTTACAAACTTAGAAGGTTCTTGGTAATACATTTCGATCCACACTTTGGTAGTTTTATTATATCGAAGGATTGTACATACCGTTGAAATAAGCTAATATTTTATTAATACTTTACTTTTAAGTCAGTTGAATCATCATTGTTTGTTCATATATAACTTGTAAAGAATAATATGCTTGCAACTTAATAAATGCAAAGTGCACGCTGACGACCATTTTAACGTATACCATTTATCTTGGCTAATTCTGAATTCATTCGAGAACATTCTGAAAATGTTATGATACAATGAGACAGTTAGTACAACGATTCATTAGATAAATAAATACTTTCAATTAACGGAACCAATTCAGAAAATTCTTTTGCTTATGAGAAGTTAATGCTTAGGAGTATTTGCCATTGCATAGATGATACTGTAATCATCTCTTACGATACACTTTTAAAGTAAGAAGTACATGGTTTGCTGCATTTATTAAACATGCATACTTCTTTACTGCAACACGGTATAAGGCTAGACACCTAACACAAATTAGAGGCATGTTTGAGATGGGGTGAACATGTCAGTTTTAGAAGCGTCACTTTACTAAACTAATAATTTCTACGAAAACGAAACAAAAGATTTAAGAACACCAAAACCGAAACTTCTAACTCACCGCAATGTTTACCACATTACCACTGATTGAGGTCACACCCTCTCTGTTGCTGTAAATCGGATCATTCTCACACCCAAATAGTTTATAATGAACGGTTAGATATCTTGATCTTGGATCATGTCAATCCATTGTTTTAAATTCGTATGAGGTATCTTGCGCGTTTAGAAAGAATAGTTTTGAAATTTAATTATATCCATATCTCCACTACAGCAGGTCTGAGTAATTTTTATTAGTGTATGGGTATCAACTACGTTAAACACAGCAATACTATTTCCACCGTCTCTAAGCACTTTAGGTATTTGTATATATCGCTGGTTAAGATAAATTAGATCCGTATTTGTATACTTTCCTCGGAAAAATATTCTGGCTGGATTTGATTGCTTATCGAGCATCACTTCATAGTATAGAACCAAATTAGTAATACTTCCATTATCATCACCAACAGATGGCGCTTCATTAATATCAGTGATGCAATTAAAAACTATCATCAATGTCTTCATTTAACGATTATACATTTGCATTAATATATTTTAATACATCATATCATCATTGATCATCTACATATAGAGCAATCAGATATATTGTATCCCATTTTAACCAAGTTAGTATTCATTTAAGTAACAGCAATGTCTTTCCACTTTCCACGTCCAGATGGACCTATGATAATCATTCTAATATAACTTGGAAAACTCTGCATGATGTTTAACAGGTTTTCGTTTTCTTGTTGCCGAAAAACCAATTATATCCATGATGCATAATTAATAATATGGATCTATATTTTATTAACTAAATAGTGCTTACCTCCACAAATGAATTAGCAGCATTTAAAAAGAAACATAATATACCAGCACTGGCGGGTGAATCTGAACGATGCGGTACGAAAACAATGCAATTTATCCACCTGAAACAGTCTATTTTTAAACAAAAAGATGAGGTGATATTGACACGAAATTAACAAAATTACCAGGAGCTCCGTGAGTTAAATACGCAGAAGAAAAAACATCTTACATGATACAATTACTGCTGTCCTGGTATCCGACTTCAAAATCAAAACCAAGCGAGTCCAGGTGAGTATCTGATAAACTATATTGATAAAGAATATAATATGCATGATGAATCTTATAAGAGTTAAAATCTACACCATAGACATATTGCAGATGTGAAATTAATTCTAGCAATACATTCGATTAGGAAATATATCTTTCAAGGAATCATGAGCAAACTGGCTTGTAAGATTTACAATGGAGGGTAAACTAATAGTATGTGCTGGTAATTAATAGAATGGACTCCATTTATTATAGTCCTAGAGAATATTGGAGGGGTAGGGAGAAATTAAGTAAACTCGCTACAGCTGCAGGTGTTAAGCGTTCTACTGCCGCTGATTGGTTATCACGACAGGCAATATGGTACTTTTTTCTACCAGTCTAAGATAATTGAATATGCGGAATTTTACGTCATTGTTCCAAATGATGTTGATCAGGGTGATATTGTATTCATAACACATGATACAAGGCGTCAAAAAAGAGACACATGCGAGCTGCATGTTGTTGACGTTGCAAGTAGAATACAAACATACAGAGCCATTATCAACAAAAACGGCAGCAGACGTTTTTTTTTTCCTTTTGAACGTATGTATCAATGAGGACCTTTACAATGGCCACAGTTGTTACAGGTTGATTCTGGCAAAGCATATCAGGGTGAAAAAGTAAAATACAACGAGGATATTCTGCGATTCATAGTGATAAAACAACCGTTAAATGATTGTACAAGATTCTGCCATTATTTCACGTTGAATTTTATTTTGTTGTAGTCTGATTCATTTCTCAAGTGCTCTAGGATCATCAGTCATCTCATCGTAATAATCTACAAAATCCTTGTACCAATTCAGGGGAGATTTTCAAGCTACACATGGTCACAGCTGTATACTTTAATATTAGCCAATCAAGAAACATTTTAATATATCCAAGGTCTCCATGCATATATTTTATCCCACATTATTATTCCGGGTATATATGGTTTTATCCGATCGATCAGGAGTCCATGTTTCACTTTTGCACATAAAGAAGCTATGATAATTACATGATTTCACACGTCTGTTTTTCATGTGACGCGCGAGTCTATGTGTATGAGTTAGGTCAACTAAATCGGATAGCTGTCTTTCCGCATCCGTTTGGTTGATTTAAATAAAGAGTCTTATCTCTGCATAATGCATCGAACATATATGGCGCTCTCGACAGCTATCGATTCGACAATTCTGTTCGATAAGTATCTCTTATTTAAACATCTGCGGATTCAGAATAATGATATAACATGTCTTCTGTTATTCGCTACGATCCCCATGGTGCAACAGCGATTGTAAATTAAGTCACTACTTCTGTATATTTTATTTACATATAAAATTAATCATTTGCAACTCTAACTGCGGTGTCAGGGAATCTATTAATCATCGATAGCAAGTTTATATAAACTAAAAGCAAACAAAGATGATCTTAGATGTGTATACTGAAGTGATACATCATCGATATAGCCAGACTTGTACCCAAACGTGTTCCGTTATACATGTAAGCATTGTCTCGACATACATATCTTTGTTTCTTTTTTGCATCAATGAAATAAAATCGTGTTCAGAATCATTTCAAATTAGTCCAGCATGATGTCGCTTGTGATAATATACTCCACCCTCAGTAAATTTTCCGATTATTTTTTTTATATAAAACTTTTGCGTTTGTTATTAGCATCTAGTGGTAACCAAACTTAGGGCCTATTTCTTAAAATATAAAATTGCCTCATTTATAATCAGCGATATCAGTAGTTTACAATCGATCATTTGTCGTAAAAAAAATATTGCAGCACAGGTTTTCTCAGATTAATGTCTACCAAACCAAACATAACAAATCGGATGAAGACCCCTAGCAAACACTAATGATATTATATGTGCGAAACAGTAAAACAATTTGTTAGTAATTGCTCAATATTCTCTTTCGAAACTTTCTGCGCAATATTTCTCATTTCTTCATGTAGAGAAACTGGTGAAGATAAATAATTACTGTCACATATCTTTCTTCGTTAAGTCTGCGTTACCTTGATTGTTATAGTCAATGACTTAAAAGGTAGTAGTGTTCATTAGTAGATATTTCAATATTCTATATATTTTAAACTTACTATAGTTTTTTCAATTTCATTTACTATAACATATTCTGGCTTCACATACAATAAAAGTATGTATTTTATACTGTACTGGTTTAAATAGGTAGTTTTTTCTCTTCTTTTTGAAACATAAAGACAAAAGTATAATGAGACAATCTACAGATGATAATAAATGTCCTTAAATAATTATTCCAAGAAGGTTTTCTGACAAAAATCAGATTATTCTTACATGGTCATTTATGAAACTAGGGATGGTGGTTCCGATATCTGTATAATAATTACATATATATTGATTAGAGCCATAGGTTGTTGCTAGCGCGATTACATTTTTTAATGAAGGTCAGAGGTTCGATCCGTCGATATATAGACGGTTGCGTAATAGTGGTTTTTCTATATACAATGTGGACGCCAGCCTAAGGTCGTTCTTTGTACACATCTCCCACAACTTAATGACAATGTGGGGAGTGCTTTGTGCACGATTTATGGGGTTTGATCCTTAGGGCTGTGGGTATACATGCGGTTGAGAAGCATAGATAACCTTCAGATTATTCTAAGCTTTCGTTCGCATGGAAAACTCGCTTGATTAAAATACTTTGTGACGCCCTCGAATAAAGAGTGGCGTGGATGAATAAGCTCCAAATCTCATTGAACGGTAACCCCACAGTGACATTTAGGAGCAACGACCGGTAAAACTAAACGGTCATAGGGTGACAAAAGTTGGAAAGGACCCTTTAAATAACACAAAAGACGATAAAGGTATGGCTGATATTATATTGTTTTATTTGTTTCATAATTTTCATCAATTATATAACATACAAGACTGACTGCGATCGTCGATGTTATATGTACTATACCTGGTGATATATATATATATATATATATATATTTATATATATATATATATATATATATATATATATATATATATATATATATATATATATATATATATATATATATATATATGTATATATATAGATATATATATACCACCACCATATGGATTCTTATTGCAAAGGAGAATAGTTTGAGATGGAGCTATTGTTTTCCATGATTAAAGTATTTTAGGAAAGAGTTTGTTAATAAGATCGTTGACTGATATTTTGTAATGCATCATTTTCAAGGCCCAGTGATACAAAGATTAGTATATCCTCTTCGGTTATTGTGTAATTATTTATTAATAATAAGTTAAACTTTACATTTTCTCTATATTTGTCGTCTATAAGGTCTTCGTTACCCAAAACAAATTAGTCCTTCAAAAGTAATGTTATTGACAAATTTGAGATCTGATGTAACCTGGTTTAAATGTTCTATTACATCAAAGATTTGTTGTTTTATATGTTGTTTATATGTTGTTTTATATCATCATTTCAAAGTTGTATAATTCTGGACATTACATTTTGATTTATAAATGATTTAGGATTTTCAGACTTAATTCAATCAGGAAAACCGTTAATACATTTTGCATCGATATAAGGATCATATTTAAAATCATATATATTTCTTTCCATTCTAGGAAGTATTTTACAATCGGATGCTGTAACATATCGTTTTAAATCATTTATAGTTGTACCAATATATGCCCATTGTCTTATTTTCGATATTATGGAAGATTTGAAAATATTCTCATATTTGTAATACATTCACTGAACTTATAATTACAGAAAGAAGTTTTAGAAATGATGTGTACACGGTTATAATTCCTGCACATTGATATATCACCATTTTCACTATGGTTACTTTAGTACTATGTACATATTTTACTGGACTAAGGCATGACCTTAAGAGGTTGAATATTGTAATGCCACCAAGAAAATGCAAGCGTAGAAGCTCACACTTGATCAGGAAGAAATACAGTTTAATAATGTCATCAGTTCAAGATTTTCATGATGACGATGAAACAGAGAATGAATAAATAATTTATTACTGTTTAAATGAATGATAAAGATGGCATAATTTCTGACAAAGTATCAATTGAAACACTTCATAATTAAAAACCTATGGACATAAAATGGAAATTACTACACTAAGTTCTATATTTCTAGAAGTTTACATATAAGTCGTATATACCAGCAGATTAAAACATGTATGATCGTTTATTTCAATGATAGATTAAATATTCTGCAAATGATAGTATATATTCCAGGATAGATACACATTGAAACAATGCAATTATTAAAACAAACAGACATATTTTATGTATTGTACTGGGGTTTTCTAGCTCAATAATAGTACATTTCTAATTGATACAAGATCCACACTATGTTAGTAATATTTGTTGTAAGTATGTTTGGCTTTCGTTTTGTTTCCTTCTTACTATTAATAATAATAATAATAATAATAATAATAATAATAATAATAATAATAATAATACTAACAATTATAATAATAATAATAATAATAATAATAATAAAAATAATACTAAGAATAATAAGAATAAGAATAAGAATGAGAATAAGAATAATAATGATAATAATACTAATAATAATAACACAATACTCATAATAAATAATTATAATTGTGCTGTAAAGAGAAAAGAACATAGCGAATTGTGTTATTAATAGACATATAGTTCATTTCTGTAACGTCTGAATACTGTTTTGACTACCAAATGGATAGGCTCTCCTTCGTCACATTCTTGTAAGACACAGATAACACGAAATGATTTGCATAAATAGTGACGACATATATATATATATATATATATACATATATATATATATATATATATATATATATATATATATATATATATATATATATATATATATATATATATATATATGTATATTTATGTATTTCTTTTATTTTAGGTTTACTTTTATTGTTCCATATTATTTTATCATTCCATTAGGAGCCGCCATGGGAACGTAATACTCAGCGTAGTGTAGGTGGGCTGTCTTAGGAGATAACGAATCTCTTTTGGCCCCGTACGCTTCCATCCCTCGTGACGATATTATTTTCCATTAGATTAGGTTGCTCTGGATCCGCAATGAGAACGTAATAACCAGCGTAGTGAAGGTGAGCTTCCTTTAACGAATCCATTATGGCCCCGTACGCTTCCCTCCCCTTAGAACAATATTATTTTATATACATATTTAGATACCAGTAAACATTTATTTCATTTATCGATGATATGGTGTTATACTTATATTCTATCCATTAGCCCTGTAGTTCTAAGAAATTCAATTATATTATAGTATGTTCTTTGAGGGTTTTTGTTGCATAATTGAATTATTTCTGGATATGTACTTGGTGCGGTGGGATTTTAGGACACTTAGATAATCACTAATAATCAAGGTCTCATCTGGTTCATTTTCTAGTATCCATTTTAAAGATTCCAGGATGGCTCAGAATTCAGCAGTGTGAATATATATTGATACCTATCTAAAGGAACAATGTAAGTATATTTCTATATTTTACCAAACAATCTTACCAACATGTGTGTTGTTTCCAGATTATAGTTAGAGAGTTGGGAAAATTTTGTGTAAAGTTAATACATTTTCTGGAATAAAATAAGTTTTTATATGGATAAATATGCCTATAAAAATGCTGATTAACTTTAATTAAGTATTTCCTGTCTGTGAGGTTTTGGAACTACTATTTGATAGTTCACCGACCACACATCACTAGCAGGTACCTGCTGTGGTCTCCATTGTCTCATAAGAATTTGACTTTTAATGAAATAACAGACAGGAACTGCAGTGGCGTCAGTCTCACGTATGGCCCTTTGAAACAAACACAAGATCTCTGGATATTTTCCTGTTCAACGAAAAGTGACTGTCGTTTATAACCAAAATTAGAATAAAGATAATGAGCTGTTACAAGAATCACTATGATGAATACCTTCTAATTGATCCAAACAAGGAGTATAAGTGACCTGACAAATCCCTGAACAATGCACGTTTCAACTAAAGGTATCTTTATCAACATCATTCTCAAATGCTTCCAATGCCATAGATCTGATAAATGCACAATCTTGAAATATAACAGGGAACTGTTTTTCAATTGGATCAACTTGCTGCTCCAAATCAGGCTTGTCAGTTACAGGTGGATTAACCACATCCTTGTCTCCATCTATGTCTTTGCTTAGCAATAAATCTATGCGCTCAACGGGTAAAACCGAGACTGTTCCGACTGTCACAAGTCCTGATACTAAGTCTGATTACAACTTTACACAATGGAGAGGAACATTACCAAAGCCGCACTCTACTCCCTGATTAAGAACACTTTCATCAGAGGAAGACTTCTCAGAAAAAGGCAAAGTATCTGACAATAAAAGACTCTGCAAAGCTCCTCTGTCCCTTAACATTTTAATATAAGTGTGATTAGCTGAATCACTCAAAAGCGATATAGAACCCTCCAATATGAATGGTTCATAATTCTCCATAATGAAATCAGACTTGGATTTATTAGACCCAACAAATGTATTGTTTTCAATGCATGACCGTGACCTCGATCTCTTAGAAATAAGAGCATTTGTAACATGTCTGTCTTGATTCTGATGGCTATTTTTCAATTTGTAGCAATCCGAAATAATGTGTCCTTTGTTTTGCAATAGGTAAAAGTCGGAAGAGACAATGATCTATTTGAAAGTTGTGCTAGTTTGAGTTTTAAAAGGGCTGGCATTAAGCTGAACTATTTTTCTGCCAGAAGACTGTTGAGTAGAAGTCTTGTTAACAAAAGTAACTTTATGTGTCAAAGAATATTCGTCAGCAGCTCGAGCAGCATTCTCCAAGGTTTCAATCCTATGTTCATCAAGATACGTTTTACGTCACTATGAACACAGTTTTTGAATTCTTCAGTTCATATAATTTGCTTATGATTTTGATAATCTTGTTTGATTTTCGTGGCTAATCACTATCTATCAAACAACTGCTTTTTTTCTCTAGCAAATTCGACATGAGTTTGTCCAGCTTCTTGTGTGTAATTTCTGAAGTTTTGCTTCAGGGAATAACTCATACCTCTTATAATGCATTCGTCAACCACATCATTGTTACCCCTTTGATGAACTGACAATGAATTGCTCCAATGCTCCCTTGGTCACTTTAAATTTTCTGCAACTTTTTCAAAACGAATGAAGTATTTGTCTATTTCTTTTTCTCTGAAATTGGGCACTAATCTAATATTCCTTGCTAAATCAAAACTTCAATTTGGATTTGAAGTGTGAAGGTGTTTTTCACTTGCCAGCTCTATTTACTCATTTTAAATTGATATTCCATTTCTTCCTTCTCTCTCTCTCTCTCTCTCTCTCTCTCTCTCTCTCTCTCTCTCTCTCTCTCTCTCGCTCTCTCTCTCTCTCTTTATCAATTTGTTTTTCTTGTAACCAAATGTGCATCTGTTCTTTTTGTAATTCAAATTGTTTTTCTTTTTCATCTTTGTCATATTGTAATTGTCTTTCGTTCTTCTCTTTCTCATATTGTAATTGTCTTTCTTTCTCCCTTTCCTGTCTCTCTCTCCTAGTTTTCATATTGTAATTTTTTTTCTCCCTTTCCTATCTCTCTCTCCTGTTTTTCATATTGTAATTGTCTTTCGTTCTCTCTTTACTGAAATTCCAGCGTCTTCAAATCTAATTCCATCTTGAATTTTAATTCTAATTGATCGAAATCAAAGCACTTTTTTTCGAAAACATGTTTTTCTATCAAATATTGAACCAAAATCTTTTTATATCTTGTTTTGTAGAAGAAGCTTTGACTTCAGAATGATCATATTTTCTAGCAAGTTGAATCATCTCATCCGTTTTGAAAAGATCTAATTGTTCCTGAGTAGGATTAGACAGAAATATTTCTACTTTATATGTCTTTTTAATACAAGCCTGTCAATCTTACTAAAGATTTTAAAAAATTCCATTTGATCCCAATCCCAGACGAGCCCCCAATTTCTATGTTACGTGCTTAGGCTCGAATAAACAGTAACATAGAAAGAGTGAAAATAATAAGCTTGTAAAAGCTTAATAAACACTTTATTGAGCACAAATGTTTTCCATTAAAGAAAAATACACTTACGGTTTTAAGAATCGATTTCGAAAATCATCCAAAAATAATTCAAAATATTATCCACCAGAGAAATTTCAAACGTCCTAGTAATAAAATTTCCAAATAATACCAAGTTCGAATCTTAGTGAAGTATCTAAGATAGAAGACGATGTCACGTGATGAAGTCAGCTCTTGGTAATATAATTCAATGAGCATAATTTTTTTCCAGATAAATAACAAAATAAATCCTCTTGATCCAAACGAATTGAAATAATTTCCAATAATATTCTAACAGCTCAAGTTCTACTAAATAATTCGCTCCAGAACATAATTTATATACCTGTTTTTACGTAAACATGAAAGGGTCATATGATCTTTTAGAATATATTAGAACAAATTTACGATCGAAAAATTTCGTACACATCGTATGACCCAACTAAAGATAGAAAGATGTTTAGAGCAAAACTCCATAATGTCCTTGGAATCAACCAATCATTTTGAAAGCTTGTTTACAACTCTTAAGCTAGGTCAGAAATGAGGTCAACATTTGGTGTTTATTTGTAAAGTACAAGTCATCCCATTTTTAAAAAAATATATAACAATGAATGAATCTTAAACTTAAAATGTCAAATTTGAATCTGACAAACAAACAAAAATAAAAATAAATGACTTAGATCAAATATACGTTACACATAAGTTGGTTTCAGATAGTGTATCTATATGTTTAGAATTGAAGATGCAATTTTATCTTTACCTATAAATCCAGATATAAATTGCAAGTTTTTTGACATTTGAAAAGTGTCGATATATTGGTGATGAAATTATAATTTAAATAATGAAAGCATATTCAATTTTATTTGTTCATATAACATGAAAAATCACTTGTTTTGTTTAAAATGTTGATTGACATGTTCCTTAGATTGCATTAGACAATTCATGATCAGTATGTTGCTTACCTGGTATGAACATGAAGCACATCACTGTTCGTGCGATGAGCAATTGTTGGGTCTCCAAGCTCCATAAAGTTATTAAGCTTTTCATAGCATCAATGGTATACTGTTTTTATAACCTCTTAGCAACAATGTCGGTGATGAAGAATGCTTGTTTATAGCATATAACATTATAACATCCTTTAAGAAAAATTTATATATATCTCCCTTTCACTTATTCCTTTGTGTTGTTATTATTAAATAGCTAAGTTTAAGCTACAATTATTTTGTTTCTGGAGAAAATGTGCTGTGTAATTATAGATTGTTTCAATATTGTTATTTATATTTATGTGTTTGTTAGAAGTATAATAGTGAATGAGCGTTAATTGTAGTTGCAGGTGGATAACCACGTGATCCCGGAAAAACTGTCGTGTAATACGTGTATATGGACATAAGATCACTATTGTACGTCAGTTTAGTAACATATTTTATACAATTAAAATTTGTAACAACAGTTTAAAGGTGTGCATTTGGAAAATCATATTTGTGTTGCAAGAATACCTTTGAGTTGAAAATAATACATATGATTATTATGTACATCATGTGTTTCCTAAGAATAAACAAAGAACTTCAGAACAATATAGCTAAGTCATGATTTGATTATAAACCAGTATGAACATATATTTTCCATGTTGCCTAAACTCTATTTTGGTGCAGCATAAATAAATCCCGTTTCATATTTTTGTTCTTATTCAGACAATATATTAAAGAGTGTGGATATATTATAGAACACTTTGTGGGGCCAGTATCGGCTTTATTCGCAGTTAGTTACGATAGTATGCAAACGAAAACAGAATTTATCATTTAGGAAATTGTCTACTATGTGCCTTAAACTTTTTAATCTGGTACTTTTGGGATGCTGGATATGATTTTGAATTGCTTTGGACACATGAAATTGTGTAAAGGATAAAAATGTATTGACTTAATTAGTACAGAAAAATGTATGATGTAAAAATACAATGATACAATGATCAACCGCACAGTTTCACTACTTTCCTCGGGTTGACCCACTCTCTTGTATCGGCCGCTTACCCCCTTTATGAATCCACTACATGTACAGTGAGTTATACGTATACACGTATATACAGCAAACAGCACCCTTGTATTAGCTACGTCTACAGTCATGGCTTCACTATCAACAACATGTACAGATATATGTACATACATATAGCCAACCTCGAAACCTCGTAACCACGTAATCTCGTAACGTAGTTACCTTGTAACCTTGTTAGATGCAATTAAACAAAACTGGTAATAATAACTAGTTCTGGAAAATACTAATACATTAAAGTCTTATAAATAATTTGAAATTCACAGTTCTCAACGTTTCAAATATGCGTTGTAATAAATGAATCATTACACGATATGACAATACAAACTCAATAAACTTCGTCTATAAAAAATATAAATTTAACACTCACCAATTTGGCTTTTAGAAATATCACATGAAAATATGTAATCTTTTCATTAGATCCAGAATGATTCCTGTTGATTATGCCTTAATCTTGCTTAATTCATAGGACAGTGAGTAATATTCTTGGTAAAATACCCGTGTGCATATCGTGATAATGATGTCCGTAGCTGCAAGTTGTTTATAGCGGCTAGACATATGTTGATTCCGTCGCTCGTCTGAAAACAAACACCTGTTCATCCCAGACAGCACTGTACGCATGCACATCACAAATACTAAAATGTTTCGCAGGCAAAACAAAAGTTATTTTTCTTCTTCTTCTAATTATGTGACAGACACATCTGGATTATACAAATGGTTTCCACCCAACGATAGTTTATCTCAACTGTAGATTATTCAGAGTACCATAGTTTGCTAATATGTCTACCTGAATTGATACTTATTCATAAATATTTGTTATATTGAAATGGAAAGATGTTTTTTTTTTCCAAATTTATATTCTGACAAATAATGAAGTTTCATCATTATATAATTATGTAGCTTCTTTTCCTAGCTTTTTTTCACAGACAATCAGAATTAAAATAGAAAAATTAAATTATCGATTAAAAGAAACGTTTCATGTTTGGTCATTATACAAATTAGTATAAATATTTTGTGCCAGCATTTATGAATTTGATGTAAATTTCAGTCAATGTGAATCAAATTTTTGTACTATTTTACTTCTGAAATGGTTTAGAAACTAAACGATTGAGCCATCCTGTCATGAATTACCTAAAATGCTCTAAGAATAAAAAAATATAATAATATGTTACTATTAATAATATTGTGAAATATATTTAGAAATAAAAAGGAATGGACTGCAAAATAATTTACAGTTTACAAACATATGTATGATGTATTGAAAAAAATGAGTTTTGCATTATCTGACAGAGTCAGTTTAGAATGTTATTTTGTTCTTCTGCTTATATGTGCTCATTTCATTTGATATTGGTAGGAAAGCATGCTTTCTATGAAAACCATTTGCAATCTAAGCAGACATACACGTGTCATATGTTTCAGAATGCAAACATGCATAATGTTAATTTATCATCCCTAGTTATAAGTTATAAATTATTTTGGCTTTAATGAAATAATTGGCTTAAAATTTTTTTTAGTGTGGTACTATGACTCACTTTATCAAGTGATTAAAACATAATAATCTTGATAATTCAAAGAAAAGAGCCCCCATGTTGATTGGTGGTCTAAGAAAAACATATGTAAAAATCACAGAAATCGCATAACTGTCTGCATGGTTTTCAGTCTGAGTTTTAATTGGTGTTAGATTGATTCCACGGATTGGATGATATCCAGACTCACATAGTTATTAATGATTTTGTTATTACAAGGATTCATAAACCAAATACTGTGATAAAATAAAATTAAAGCAAAAATGAGTCCATAATTATGACTTAATCATCCGTATTAACAGAAACATGATTGGATGTTTATGAACAATGTCACTTTCTTTAAATAATTTAGAATACGGTAACATTCTTAATTTGTATTCCAAATAGACGCAATGACTGGTTTAACAGATCAGATGCTCAACAAGATGTGCTACTGTGAGGAGCAATATTTTAGAAAGTTGCAGGATCATAAAATGTTACTTTAACAGATTACATAATCAATTACAAATTCTGGAAATAAAGCTAGTTAACTATGATGCAGCTCTTCAAGAACATAACAAGAAAAAAAAATTAATAATCAGGCTTTGAAACTTGCATGAGAGGCGTGTCTGATTGGTTATTATGAAAATACTATGAAACTTCTCTACTTCATATCATCAGCGTGCAAAAATCAGCACAATACCTAAGTGATTTAGTTAGAATTGTTTACTTTTTAATATCAACATTTTCGCTAGGAAACACTAAATACAGAAAAAAAACACTTTAATTTCAATTTTACTCTTTAAAAACTCCTTAAGGTTGAAATTCATTTAATAAAAGGAGATATATCGTACCTGCTAAATTCCTTACAAAACAGATTATTTAAGGTTAATGGGTACTTTCATCGCCTAATCGGTGAGACAAAAAACTTTAAAAAGTTTCAACAGGATATGCGATTAGACTAGACTAAAAGTATCCACCCTCACAGATTAGGGTTGATAATAGGCCATTCTTTGCGCCATGCAAAACTGAACTTTTCAGGCTGACAAAATGTAATAATATTTAAATGCTGGTAAGTACGTCATTTGTGAACAACAATGTTTGCTCAATACCTAATGCTGACCAAATACCTATGCATGAGCAATATAGCACTGTTTGCATGTAGATTAAATTCAGTATATGGTCTTTTATAATGTTGCATAAGTGTTCGATGGAGACTGAAGAAGCAGTATTTAGAAAGTGTTGGCTTCCATGTTAATGCTGAAGATGATACAAGCCGTGATGATGACGTTAAGTCTGCTATTACCATAGTTTGATTGGCTTCTCAGTTATGACTAAACAGTTACTCTGAATACTTAACTAATTTAAATAATCGCATTCCTATTGAGGATAATTCGTATTCAGTACATGCATGTATTAAACATAAAAAACAAACAAGTGTATTAATTTTATGAACTCATGCACACACATATACTGATTCTGTCACACACTTGTGTCCTCACCATTTGTCTATACGCATAAACACTGCGACATTTTTCACATCTGTAGAATCCTCCGTAAAACATTTGCTCTTCAAAACATGTGTTAATTTAGGTCTTAAGGGTTTTACTTTATCGCGTAGAGCTGCTTGATGTTATTGATCATCTTTTGAAACATGATGTGCTTCACTTCACTTTAAATTCCAAAAAAGCATGAGTAATTGCCACAGAAACAAACTTTGCATTTTTATGTGGAGTATGACAGTAGAGGGAAGTAAGATTGTATTATTCATGCTTTAAACTACATGTGTTATTTACATACAAAAAATTATGACATACTTCTTTGGTATTACTTGAATCATACAGTTACCTTTTTAGCTGGTATCATTGCACGACGTTCTAAATACAATATTTATCACGTGAATCAGTAAATAACTTCTGATTTGAAACAGTAAACGTTATATGGGCAGCAGACAGTTAAAACTGGTTTACATTGCAGTAAATGTGAGATAAGATTATGGATCATGAGAACAACATAAATTCAAAAGGAATCAATACATGTCATTGACGCATTATGTTACTGTACGGTATTAGACCTCATTTAAATAAGCAAATGATTGATGAATGTAAACGAGGAAATATTATGTCATGATATTGTGTTGCTTTAAAAATATATCTAAGAATAGTTGGATGATATGACAATAACATCTGGTATGCGGTAGACTGTAATTCACTATTTTCATTTATATATTATTCTTTTTTCCATAATACATACATTATTGTCAAGAAAACTACAGCGAAATGGAAGAATGACAAAGAACACAATATCAACTAAAGAACTAAGATTGAGAAACTCGAACCATGACATCACATGAGTAATTGATTTAGGCAACAGTTCAACTCTCCAATGTAGTATACGTATGGACATCATCATTTTCAAAACAAAAGGAATCTATAGATTGTTTAATTATATACAACAAAATCGACAAGAAAAAGAGCAGTTACGATAATCACCATGATTTTATATCACTGACACTACAATTAAAATAGTTATTTGAAATCTTATTATAAACTATTAAATGTTATTTCTTCATAATTATGCATTGTATTACAAAATGGAAACAAATTATGATTAATTATAGATCTGAGCGTAGTACATACATAGTTTACACATACAAGTTTTGTCAGGAAATATTTGATCTAATCGTATATCAGACACAAAGTGTTATTGATCTTCCTTGGGATTCGGTTGATTTGGGTTTTCAGGTGGCGCTACCAGTATAATTGAAAAGTGACTGACTTCAATTCCAAAAAGTACTATCATTATTTAACACAATTGTTTTCATGAGCTTTTATAATTTTGAGGATTATTTAGTGCTAAAACTATGACAAAACATGAATAATACTGATGATATGTTGTGATCTTATAACCGTTATTAACGGCTTCGCTGTCATCAGCACAATAATATTCATTTCAGTTAAACCACAACTTATTTGAACATTTGTATCTTTAAAGTAACTTTAATCCACAATGCATAGTTATGGACCAAAGGTTAATTTGTTAGTAAGTACAATAAGATCAGTTAAAATTTGAATGAATAAAATACTTTGTCCATTATAATTTTGTTTGTCGCAAATATCTCCACAAACTATTGGGATGATTCAATCTACATATAACTACAGGGTGGTCAAGATATTATGTATTGCAAACAGCCATTAGGGATACTTGAGAATGGAAATTTTAAAAGTAGGCTAGCTTATAGTTTAGAAACAATGTTATAAATGAAATATGTCCTCAAAAGCAATGAAATTTACTTCATCACCAAGTTTGCAATTGAGATAATGAACAGCCAAATATCTGTTACGGAAATTTGATCATGAACATATTCAGGATGCAATGGCAATATACAGAAAACATTAGGCACATGTATGAATTACTGAACCACGCTAAATGTGTTCATTGGGTGAACTCTTAAGTAAAACCTGCCTCCTTTCTGCATACTTCCTCGATGTACCTATTACGTTTTATTATGGGATCACTATTATCAACATATTATGAAACATATTGTACAGAAAACAAACTGGTTATTATACACGGTCTTGTTATATAGAAACCTTTCCTTATCACGTTAGGAGATATTTATAATTATATATAAGGAAAGAAATCTGAAAATCCTACCGACATTAAAAACGAATTAGTTATATATTTTCTCAATGACATTTTATTATAAATTACAAACTTAAACAATTGACACAACGATGATTTATATTTGTTTCTATACATGAAAATATCACTGTGCTTTGTATTTTTTACTGGATAAGTAATCTCCCTATTAGTACAACATTATAACAATGACTGTAAAGAAAGGTACTGCAAATCGTATTGTCGCATTTGAGTTACTGAAAAAGTTTATGTAGAACAGTATTTAACATTGTAAGGAGAAAAATTGTGGTAATCAGTGGCTTGATGAATGCAAACTACTTTAAATTAAGATATCGACAGTCATTTCCTACCGCTGTAATCCTTAGTCTGTCAGTCCCAAACCCATAATAAGTTATGCATAGTTATGTAACAACCCTGACGTATGCATAAAAACGTAATTGTTTGTATGGAGGACACAAGACAATAAGTTATTATGCGTATTCCAAAATTAGCAGAATGCAAATTTAATTGTAAAGATATGAATCCTCTAGAACATTACATTGCAGGTCTTAAACAAACGCATTTGAATGAACAAAGCTCAGGTTTGAAATAGATAGCCGTATTGAGATAATATATCATCAATTAAAACTCTTATTGAGAAACAGAATGAGTACACAAACAAGCATAACCAAACAATAAAACAGCAACAAGAAAGAAGTGGAAAATATTTCAGTAATGCTAGTTTCATTAGAGCTTATGTTATCAACGAAGTATTGAATTTCTTTGAAATAAGACATTCTTGTCAAGGATTATTTGAAATGTATATTCACTTATCCAGTTATGCGTTAGGTAATGAACATCACTTACAACATGGTCTTTTAATGGCTAGTCTGACAGATTGGCGGAATCTCACAATACGTACTGTGCAGCCTTGATAATAATTGCAAATGCAACTGGAATACCTTTTAAGAACTCTGGATACAGTATCAAACACGTCTACACCTTTTTATCTGATGCCATTCTTGAACTGCTTCGGATAATTTTGAACCGGTATTTTATGTTTAGGTCCTGAACAGCCAACGGCATGAAACATAGCTAATATAGTCAAAAACGTGTTTTGTAGCTAGTAATGACATCAACGACTATCATTTGAAATCAGGGATGTGAATATGAACATGTTGTATCTACATTGCATCTATATACATTTAATTGTAAAGACTGGGGACACGTTGCATGGCACTAAACACACAAATAGCAAATATCATGTGATTTAACCTAAAGTCCCAGTTAAAAAATGCTCGAAACATCTACAGCGTAGCTGATGTGTTTTCACTGGCCACCTCTGTTGATAATGCCAATAAATGCCAATACTAGACACAGCCATGTACCTCCGCAAGCAAGGTTGCAAAAACATACGCCGCAGAAGTAAAAAATGCTACAAAGATATCAGTGGCCCCTGAAACGGAAACGACTTTACAAATGGTGCCGAACCAATAGAGAAGACATTAGAGCAAATATTAGCATAAGAAATTCAACACAAGAACAAGATAAACTGGAATCAGCAGATCGAACAGGTTTTTAGGAAAGGAAAATATAACCAGTGCAAACAAGATTCAGAAAACACACGTAATGACATGACAGCAACAACCAAAAAGACCCCCAAAACAAATAACATGAAATTAGAAAACATAAAATGTGATGGAAATATTAAAAGTAAGAAACATTATTATGGATTTAGGCTTGATTTTGAAGTCGGAAAGGTGAGTTTTAAGACCACTCTTAAAAGGATACACTGTGTATTTGTGTGTAATTTAAAAGTTTAATACCATCCCTGTTGCTGGGCCTTGATATGCCAATAAACGTTATCAATATGACTTCATTTTTCATAGGGGTAATAATGAGTATACGAGCGCCATAATAAGAGAGTATCTTGCTGGTGTGTAGACATAGGTGAGGTCAAATAGCTATGTTAAACTGGAGTCCGTCAATAAAAATTAACACAGAGAACACGTTCTGTGTTTGATTCTGCAGCGAATGGATATCAGGTGTATGATACAGAGCAGCGGGGAGGTGAATTCAGATTGTGCTACTATAAAGATAATTCGAGCCGCAGTGTGTTAACTTTATGAAGTTTTGGAAATATATATTGAGACAAACCAGACGTAATTGAGTTACAATAGTCCAGTCATGAAAGTACTACTGAAAATACACGCGATTTAGTGGCATAAACGAAAAGAGTTTTGGGAATGGAGTTGAAGCGTCTCAGCTCAAGATATGAATCATTAGGTATGTTTATAAAAAGCTGATGCAATGTGAGGGACTGACTGTGTGAATTTTAATGTTGCAGATATGTATTGTGTGAGGTAATGTGATTAGATGATGAAAGTCAACAACGATCAATGTCAGTTTGAAAACGTAAAACGTATGAATTTCCCTTAACATTATATTGACTTCATTTGAGGTGATTAGAATGGTCTCAGTTATTTCATCATTTTTTCACATCATCAATGCACCTCTTCGCCCCTTGGATGGTAACATCGAATTCAGTTGGCATGATATACATGCATATTTGGGTGTCATCTGCGTACCGTTGGTGAGACACTTTATGATGATCTATTACACATGAGAGCGGCTGAGTGTATAGAATGAAGAGAACAGGTACAAGAACAGACTCATGTGGAACATAACATATACGAACTGGGCTGGAGTTCATTCTATTTGCAGATATAATTTCTGTTATGTTAACTAAGTAGGACTTGAAACACAGTAAGGATGTGTTGTATATGCCAGATAAATACTGGATACGGTTAATTGAGACAATAATATATCATGGTATATTGTGTGAAATGCTGAGACAAATCATGGAGTGTGAAGACTGTAATATTTCCGCTATCCAAAGCAAAGAGAATGTCATTCATTATTTTCAGAGGAATAGTTTCAGTGATGTGGCAAAGGCGATATGGACACTTTCCATTGCAGAACGTCTGATTGAATTAAAATGAGATACACTTGGGGTTATAAAAGTTTTATCTTAGATTTTTAAATATGAACGGGAGATAATAAAATGGGCGATAGCTCTTTAAATCGTTATAACCGGATATCGTATATCTTTTCTAGGCCGGTCAGCTTTGAAACGTTTTTTTTGCTTCCGTGTGCATTTAATCAATGAGGAGCACAATGTAGTATGTAGAGGCGAGGAGTGGTCATTTGAAGCAATTAATGCGGGTCCATCATCGCTTACACGGTTTGATTGACGATCATGTAATGGCCGTTTATTGAAGAACAAATGAAGTAACATTGGAACAAGACAGCTGAGAGAAAATATGATATTTCTTGCTTCTAAAACATGGAGATAGAGAAAACGTTACGAACTGAACAGCCAATGCTTGATGAAACACAATAATATAGACTAAGATACACACCAAACACATAAATCATGAAAAAGCACAAAAACTGAAGATTTTCCTCAAGCCGGTGAAGCGATTACAACAATAGTCTACGTGTATGGTGAATATTGCTCAGGGAAACACTCGTATCCATCATTGCATCAAATTAGAAGGAATATACTTGGGAAGTCAGAGGTTTTGTTCTCTCAACGTGCATATCTTTAGCAATCTTAGTGCACAGTGTGAAATCACGAATGCGCCAGGAGAATTATTGCAACATTTGATGGAAACTTAAATAATGAACTCGCTTATTTCAGATCTTTATATCGAGGTGTATTGGGTTGCAATATCTCGAATCTCACTAGCCTAAATCATTAAATGTGGCAGTAGCGACATTCGATCATATAACTCAGCTTTGAAACGAACTATTACAATGTGGTCACTCACAACAGTCCCGCTCAGAACGACAAGCGTTTTCACAAACTCAGGCACATACCTTTGCAAGAAAAGCGTTGATTATAAATAAAACAAATGGATGATCAGGATGCCGTGAGCCATTTTACATACCTTTGCATGGTGTGACTCATTAGCACAATGCAAAGAAAGTAATGTAATTGTTTGTAATGCCCATTTCTTTAACAGCAGTATATATTGCAAGTCATTTCATCGTATTTTAGTGTAATAAGTGCACACTCACTAGCCATTGACATCGATTTCAGTTTACTGTAAGCAAATATATTATTATTTTAAACCGTGGTTTGTGATTTTTCATGATTCATGTATTCAATTGCCAATCTAACACCATGCGGAACAACGTATACCATGGATAATGATGTATTAGTATCTTGATTTCAAATGGTAGTATACATTTCCTTCCGCGTATTGTTACTTGAAATCCTTCTTTACCGGTGTTCAATGCAATACTGTTCATTGCATTGTTAGTTTTCAATAATTTTACTAAACTATATTTAGAGCCTAGTCCGCAATCAATTGCTTGGCCTTAAATCACCATTTATGCAACAAGTCCAGACAATTGACCACCTTTAGTTTGCTAGGATAGTTATCGAAGCACCTTTCCTGGTTAATCTATGAACTTACTATTACCAATATACAGGGTTCGAGACTTTCAACCATGACTGACTTCAGATTCCCGATCATCCAAGCAGTGTAAGCTAGGGAGAAGGTAAATCAAGAAAATGAACCTTTTCGTAGATAACATGTACCAGAATCGATTACGCATATCTACCACAAGGATATTTAGAATCAGCAAGAACGAGGCGCATCTCTGTGTGCAACCGCAGTGAAAGCATTATCGGGTACCGTGAGGGATTGTAAGAAAGACGCTCCTTGAATTATCTATTTCCAAACGGTTTCAGGTATAGAGAGTATACTACCCCATAGGTTATGAAGTTCCTGCAGTTAGTTGTTCCCTAGAAACGTAGGTCACACGTACTGAGGGTGGCGCAATAGTCGAAGTATGGAGGCCATTTGAGGACGCATACATTACGGTATTAAGATAATTGTGTTGGCCTGGTTTTAATACCGACATAGCGCGGTTTGGTCGCTCTTGGAATGGTTGACAGAAACAGTCACTAAGGAAAGGATAACTAGAGTGCTGTTTGGTCAGAAGAAATAACCTTTTTTGCATAAACTTTCGATAATTGATCCAAATCACCGTTTCTGCTAGGACCACTATGTGTAGCATAGGGTATTTTAGCTAGAATGTTTTGACACCTTATAAGTGGACTAAGAAAGTAGTAATCTCGTACAGATAAGATAGGATCAATCAGAGATGCACCTTAGACCATAGTTCTTTCCTAGGTTTGATTTGGTTTGCAGATAATTTTTGAGTTTTCAATATGAATAGCTTATTTACTTTTTTTTATCACGGTCTTTAAAGCACAAACTACTCTACTTATTCCACACTATGTCACTGATGTCAGTGCATTACCTGTGGTGAATTCACTGAACCCGTCCAGTATATTTAGGTAGAGAGATATATTCGCTGGAAACTAATTTTATTGGTATTAAACAGAAAACAGCAAGCCTATTTCTAATACAGCAACTAACTTCAAATATGGGGACATGTTTAGTGAGTATGCTAATTGAGCGGCCATATTTCAGAAGGACATTATCGAAATAAAAATTGCAATTATTACATAGACCTAAGAGGAGTACGTATCTGAAATAGTATCATGGAAATTCAATAAACGTAAAGTTGACATAACGAAAAACGTGTAAACTACAAATAATAGGACGAGAAAAATAAATGAGTGAATTTTGAAGCACAGATCAGGTTGTCACAAATATTAGAGGGCTAAAGGAAATAATGTTCAATGCAAACTATGTAGATTTTAAGAAAATTAATTTCTGTCTAAGGACGTCACGAATATTCGAAACAATAATAAATAATACGTGTGAAAAAAAAACAGCCTAAGTAGGAGATGAGATGGGCAATTTTGTTGTAAATTCGATCACCCGAAAACGGTGAATCAAAAGTCAATATTGATAGGAAGAAAAGGGATTTTGAGAGTAACTTAAATTTAAGTAAAGTGGACGAAGCGGCAAAATATGTGACACTTCAAAAAAGTATACTATCCATCCAAACATTAAATCTTCCTGGTATTGCAATTGTAGTATGCATACCGAAACAACGATTGGTGATATGTTCCATTTTAACCATTTTATGACATCAATAAAGCTAACAGTAATAATTTTATATTTATATGTCAAGCATGCTACACGAACGAAGCACAGTTATGATTATATTAGCAAGTATGCTATCAACGGGTTCCATATTAAATTATGCCTTTTTGTTTCATCTCTCACTGGTTATAATCCATCTTTCGAATGTTTTAAATTTTAAATTTGCAATCCCTTGTTTGCTGACATAGATAAGATTATGTGCATCCATATTCATTTTAATCAAACCAAACAAATACGTATGCCAAATGATAGGTCAAAATGAGAAGTTTGCATTTATCTTCAATGGCTAAGACCAATGCACATACAAATTAGGCGTTAAGAAATGCGGACATTCTAAAATTATTAAAAAAATCAACACATGTGATTTATCATCCCCAAATCTTAACAATATGGTATACAAATCATTGAAACAATTAATTAGACAGAATAATAAATAATCGAATGCTACATTTTAGTTAGAACTATTGGAAATGGTGAGAAAGCAAATAATAGATTCATTTCGTAAGGCCTAGTATTGTTCCCCACAACCAGATTATATAATGTGCAGCGATACAAAAGGTGTGACACATAAAGACAGTAAGGCACAAATGTAAAAATGCTATCCAAAGTTCCTGTAATACTGACATTGATGATGTAGATTGATCGGCTGCTGCAAACTTGTCTGACCTATGCCAATATGTAATAGGGAGATGGATAAATAGGTGGAAATAATTGCGATGCCAAGGCATGCTCATGTTAAGTTGCAATATTATGACACTGATATAAATTAGAACTGAATAACCTACTTGATAAATTTAAGTAATGTAATTAAACTGCATATTACAGTTCTCTAATTTATTAATTATTTATCAAAAACTGATAACAAGTTTGGAAAAGCCTCAATATCATAATTGTGGCTATTTCCTACAACAGGAAGTGTTAAATTGTTTACTTTTTAAGATAAAGCTCAATAAAATGCACAAGTTATTGAGAAAAAAATAGATATCAAGCAAACCTTTTAATTACTCATTTACAGTCAAAGGGGAGGTAATATACCGTGATTAGTCATATGATGCAGCAAGCTTTAATTTACATCTACATGTTTCTATACTATTACGTGATAGTAAGCGAAGAGCAATATTGCTTTTATTAGTAGATTTTGTTTCGAATCTGAAACAAAATTTCTGAAAAGATGCTTGTTTTCATCAATTCACATCAAGATATTTATTGAGAGAAAGAAACAACATATAGCTTAGTGCATACTTGCAAAAATGCCGATATGCGGAATGCTGTGTACTGCAAGTACCAATTCCAACATCCTGAGCATTTCTAACATGGAACATGAAACATGAAAAGACGAGAGTTCTGGTGTGTTATGATAGAGAATATGTTCGACGTGCATATATACATCACGAATGTTTCAACAGTATGAAAAAATGCTAATAAGAAAAATTCTTGCCTGTGTAAATACGATGTAGATATGGCTTTCCTGGATTTCTAATTACAAAGTAGGATTGGAAAATATTATTTTGAATGTGAATGAGATGCAGTAAAGTTCCAATATTGTTTGCCAAAATATTGAATGCATCAATATGAGAAACGTGGAAGAACACAAAAAGGATGTCAGGGGGTTTAATTATATGATGGAAAGTAAGACATATATAATTTATGTTCGTTGTGAGTCAACATATAATAATGCAATTTATAGTGGAGACGGCTGGACACCCTTTTAAACAGCCACCCAATGCACACACATTCTAGTTTAAGAAACTACTCATTTAATATTAAAATAATGATCGAAATATATTTTAGTATTATTTTATGTTTTCCTACTTTGTTCTTTTTGCATCATATTGGATCCTTAATATCATAACATATCGGAATGCTTCGTTAATTAATATCTACACATGTTTAACCATTGTCATCTTGAAAGTGTTGAACGACTATACTACTATTGACATTATTTTATGCAAACAAAACGTTGCTAGTTGTTTGGTTAATTCTCTAAATAACATATCCCCATTATATGAAAATTACATACCAGTTCCCTACGTGTATTATCTACAGCTCTCTCTCTCTATCTCTCTCTCTCTCTCTCTCTCTCTCTCTCTCTCTCTCTCTCTCTCTCTCACTCACTCTCTCTCTCTCTCTCTCTCTCTCTCTCTATATATATATATATATATATATATATATATCTTTGTGTGTGTGTGTGTGTGTTTGTGTACTGTATTTAAATATGAAGTTAAAAATACATTCCACCAAGATGAATGCATTTATCACAAATATATTCTTAACTTATACCGATGGAATTTATTTATATGTATACTTTTCACACGATGTATATCAACGTCATGATGGATATTATTTATACTCAAAGCAATTCTACCCTGCTTTCATGTTCCAGTCTCATTGAATATATCTCTAGAACATGTAAAGTCCACTCTTTCAAGTCCCCAAATTAGACATCAAATCCAGGCTCTTAAGATTGCTATAAGAAGAAGAAAAAAAAAACACAATAGGAAGAAAGAATAATATAACATTTTTCTCTACTTTGCAATTTATTTTGCTTGCTTTTGTGAAGAAGATTGATAGTATACATCTTACTAAATGTGTTGTTGTTGATGATGATCACGATGATTTTGGTGGTGGTGATTATATGCAGAATAGTTGCAGTAGGATATTAAATTATTATAAATGATTTCAATAAAATAGCATGAAAAATCGTATTATAAATTTCACCAGGTTTTCTATACTCGTATATGTTTATGTCATGCTACATCCTTCCAGATATGTTCTATTTGTGTGTACCGTGTCATGAGACATGGGTCCCCATTATGTAAATATAAACGTGTAGAGATTGAATGTAGATACATCATGTTCATGTTAGAATTTCTGATTTCAAATGATATTCGTTGGTGTCATTATTATAAACAAAACAATTTTTGACTCAATATATAATAGCTATAATTCTA